>JAQFZY010000136.1:0-47341 GCA_034696285.1 Hypogastrura burkilli | reverse complement strand
ATCTTCGTATTGGGCATAACTTTTTGCTGGTGGAATTTGGTGTGTCTGGGATGAGAATTGGGATCAGCATCCGGCCGACAGACCAAACCTTGGAGTAATTTTATAATAGTTAGATAGAATATAATATGCATAATGCATAACCTGTATGACGTAAGACTTTCACAATTTCTCATTTATTTCGGAGGAGCCTCCGTTTGACAACATGTACTAGCTACACAACTAAGCTGGGAGCTTCCAGGGGCTGGTGGACAAGTTAGAAGACAATCTTCGCCGTATTTTTCTCGCTGAGGGCCATACGCCGGTTGGGGCTTCAAAGATGTGAAGGAGAAAATCAGTACAGAATAATAACTAATTATAAAATACCTACAATCATTCGCCCGTTTCACGCGTCGTAAACTCACATCATCTTCAAACTCAGCCTGTACCTGTGATCAGTTGATTAATGATATGTTATTATTATTTATTATTATTCATTATGAATTTATTAAATAATTAATTAATTGTAATTACTGTAACGGAGTGAATCCCATTGTGGTGGAAGAACTCTTTGACATTCCTCGCAACTTGTTGGTATTGGGTAATGTCTCTGCATCTGCGTAAACAGGTTAAGAATAATAACATTTGTCTACGTTGTGATTCATAAACTCGGACGTACAAGGTTTCCGCCGAACAAACCTAATGTGTATAGAACCAACAACGCGATCACCGGCTAATTGCCATACGTGAAACTCGTGAATCCCAGTTACACCGTCCACCTCGTTCAAAAGTCTCTTCTTTAATTTTTGCACCTGCGACAATGATAGTACCATTGTTAAATGGAGGCTTGAATTTCTGGAAACACGGTTGAGGTTGAAACGAGACTTACGTTGATATGAGCTGGCGTGGATTGTAGAAGCACTAGCGAAGCCTCCTGAACTGAAATATCGTTACTTTTGATTGAAGCGATTGATTGCATTGTCTTTATTAAAAGTTACGGTAATATTATTTTCGTAGTAACCTAGTGGTACCGTAGAAATGGAAATGAGGATCAGCATAATTAAAGTGAGGACTGGATCCAGGTAGTCTATCAACTTCCACGGCATCACGTCTTTGCCCTTAACTTGAGCTGCTCTCCGCTTCTTTTCTGTTAGCCATACCACTCCAGCGACGACTACAACAACGACGCTTCCCAAAGTGTCAGCAAGGAGATGCAAGTACACACCCTTCATGTTCATCTGTGTTAGGAAGAAGGTTGGGAAATATTGCTTCCAACTGTTTGTCTACGGTTAGAATCAGTGAATCTGTATCAGTGGATATTATACGTTTCCTTTCGACTTGTGCTTCTCTTCTGGATGACTCTGAGCCTTCGGCGTGTTTCTCTCAACAGCGACGGAAGTCAACGGCGGTTCTTCTACAGGAATTGAAATAGAGGCCCGGGACTCGGTCGGGGTCACGGTAGTACTGTTGAATCCCAACCCGGGCAGTGAATTGCTGTTTTGTGGAACTACCATCCGAGTCAATCGGCCTTGGTGCTGCAATATGCACCGATGACGAGTCCCGGACTTAGCGGGAGGAGGTGAATGTCCATGTCCAGGCGGCTGAGGCTGTGTCTTGCTCCCATGACTATGGCCATGGCCCTCTGAAGAAATCATTCCAGTAATTATTCTACAGAAAGTCATTCTTAGCCTTAGTTGCTGGATCTAAATTTTACTTGCCATGAAAAATAACAAGTCCTACTAAATTCATTAGGAGTCCACCGGCTCCAACAATAAGTACCCAAAGCGGTTCCTCCATCGCTCTTGGTGCTATGAGGCTACAATATAGTAATTATCAAAATAGAATATAATTAGTTCTGAGCATGATGTGCACGTATGTTAATATTGCATATGAATAGTTATTGCCGGACTGGAACAATATGAAATGCGTAATTATTTTAATTAAACCTTTCGATCACTCGAATTAATACGCTGAAGCAGAGCGCCAACAGGAAAACACCATTTATTAAAGCACCCAGGACCTCTGCCCTCGCCCATCCAAATGTACTCTTCTTCCAGGCTTTGGGAGACAACTGTTAAGTTGAGCAGTTAGTCAATACGGTCCAATCTAACCTATACGTATATGATGAATTATGCTGCGGAGAACATCCGAGCTATTATCACTTACCGATATGGATATGAATCCCACCATTAGGGCTATTACGTCGCTAAGCATATGGAAGGCGTCCGCTATCAGGGACATGCAGTTGAACTTTATTCCAACAAATAGTTCACCAATCATATAGAGAAACGTCAGTATGAACATCACAACGAAACGCTTCTTTCGTCCTGAGTCTGTTGTCATTTCACTTTTCACAGATCACAGCGACTACGACCCGTTGAACGGAGGCAGACTTAGCCATTCATTTCTAACACTGGAAATTTGGAACGTGTAGGATGATTCAAATTGGCCGTGGGAGGCCATAACGATGTTTTACAGGCCACGACTTCTTAACTAAACAAACTAAAGGTCGTTTGAAGATCGTTGTCTATGATATTGTTGCACCATGTTTCCTTGGGAATGTCGTGTAATCTTGGAATAATGGAGTGTTGTTATTGTATGAAGCAGTAGTCGGGGTCGGCATTATTTTACAGAGAAGGACGAGAGTAATTTCAAAGTGAAAGTTGCCTGCGCGTAAAAGTAGAAATAATTGTAGGTACACATATAGGGATAGCCTCAAAGTATCGTACATATAGCAAAGTCCAATGGAGGGTCAAGCTGAAGCACAGAAAAAAACAGTGAAAAATGTTCATCACGAAGCGGCAGAGCCGCACCAGGATCCTCCTGAAGCAGCTGCTGGGTAAGCATGTGTTTGAATCTATACCATAGAATAATTGTTTATTTATTTACTTGAAGCAATAACTTATTTCACGTACGTACATTTCCTACTTAAATACATGGTAACACCCCGCATAGTGTGAATTAAGTCGCCGTGCATCCCGAAAACCACTTAATGGCTAGACTTACAGACTAATTGTTCTTTTTTCTTTGTTAGTAAGGTAAGAATATAAGTTGGCCGACGAGCCTATATCCAACCAAATCAATGGCATAGCCAGGACCAAATTGATTTTGGATCCGTTTATAGTAAAGTTCCGCCGAAAGGGGGGTCGGGAACGAAAGTGAATCGGAGATCCCTTGAAGCGAAGCCGGGCCTTCCCAGCATAATGACAGTTGGTCCTAGTCCCAAAGCCAAACTGGTCTCGACCTCTCATGAGGGGATTCGTGACCGTGGCAAGAGTCATCCTCCGCCGATTTCTCCCGAAGGAAACGCTGCTCCTCGAAAGGACTCTGACCCGAAGCCTACTCGCTCTCCGTCTGACCCAGCCAAGGCCCAAGTTCCTGGATCATTTTCACGACCTGTTCCGAAACCTGGAGAAAACTTTGTTATGTCTGAAACCTCGAGCTCAGGTGTAAGTAAGATAGGATGGTGAATGGTGAATTGGATGGTAGACCGGAAAGTAATCTATATAGCTTTGCGCCTACATTAAATATGACTAACTTCTTTTTGTTAATTTGAATGCTATGAATGAATGAATGAAAAAAAATAATAATACAGGACCATAAGTTGTTTTAGTCTTTACACTAAGAATTATAACTCAAAAGTGAGTGCATTGCCAACAATACATCCAACATCTAAATCCGTTCCTCAATGACGAAATTAAACCGGAATAGAGTCAAAGGATCAGTAGTATTATCTTTGAAACGAATTAGCGAAAAAGAGCCGCTGGAGCTTGGAATAGGTCTACTTGATTTGAGAGTATTCCTTCCTGGTTCATTGGAATAACTGTGAAGCATCTTGTCCAACCTTTCAGCCCGTGATAACATACGAGGACATGCACAGGAACCCGATCCGAGCCCGGGAGGCGGAGTCGTCCGACTTCACACTGAAGCGCCAACAGCTCCAGGAGAAAGTGCGGAAGGAGGCCGAGATCGAAGATGCTAAGCTTATCGTGGATCACATGAGGTTCGTGAAGAGTCAAGAGAGCAAGGCCCCGACCAACGTCAGTTCCAAGGATTTCAAAGGCCTGACCAAACGGAGTGCGACAGTTATCGCGGGAGAGCTCCGGCGCGTTCTCCTTGCCGAGTCAGACATGACGACGACGAGTAGGAAGTCGGCCCGTCGGAAGAAGGGGCTCCTTGAGCTGGCCCAAGAGGAGGCCACGATCGGGGACACGCTGGATAACCTTGGGGAGAGTGACCCGGAGGACGAGGTCCTCTGCTGCATGTCTAAGAAGGCCAAGAAGGACAAGTTCGTCCGGAGTCATGCCTCGGAGCCCGGCTCGAGCAGCCGGGACCGCCTCATGATCCGCATGCAGAAGATTGCCAAATGGCTGGTCGTCTGTATTGCCGTGGTCGACTTTTGCATGGCAGTCCAAGACGTCTATGACATCCTCCGCCGACGCATGATGTACGAGTTCTTCTTTGTAAAGCAGGTCTACAACTGTGAGTACATGATTTCCGGCGGGTTTCGGGTCATCATGCTTGCTCACATCGTGCATGGCCTCCTCTCCGTGGCTCTCCTCTTCATGCGGAACAAGGGGACCTGTGACTTTGCCTACTACTGGATCATTTCCCAGATATTCCTCTTCTACATGATGGTGGTGGAGGGGTTCTTCAAGACCCGATTCGATCGGAACAGCTCCTTCTCAAACTTCATCATGCACTGGGGCCCACGGTTCATTCTGGACATGCTCGAGCTCTTTGTGGTCGTATTCCGGTTCTACAAGCTCTACAATCCTTTCCACCTTCGTTTGAAGCAGCTAGCGGCCTCGGCCCGGGTCGATCGTTCCCTCAATAGCGAGCTCCACCTACGAACCTCTCCGTTCCTCCAGAGCAAGGCAGCGGTTCGGCAGGCGGCCACCTTTGAAACCCTTGCAGTTGTGAAGCGGCTCCAACAAGTATATCGGAACACTGGGATCCCAGCCAAGCCGGAAATTGTTTTCGAAGAGATCCGGAAGGCAATCCTCCTTCTCTCGGACAAGCGGAAGTTCCCAAAGAACAAGATCCTGAGTGACATTGAGGAAGAGCTGGCCGCGACAGGGAACGAAGAGAGTCATGGAAATGATGGGGAGACCGTCTTCGATGAAACTGATAATGATCCACCCTCCAAGGCTGACCTGTGAAGACTAGGCTGACTAACTCAGAAAAATAATTGCAAAAGGGACATTTCTACTTCAAGAAGGGTTTTCGTTTGCTGCCCTGTTCAAAATATCGGAAAATAGTCAATCTCAAAACATATGACAGTAAAAACAGTGTTCCGGCACATTGAAATGGTCCTGTTTATCCATGGTTTGCTTTAATTCCGTATTTTAGAGTTCAGAAGTATTATTCTGGATCTAAGTTCCGGAACTATGCATATTGTACCTAAATATATTGAAAATCCCAGGCTCTGAAATTCATTAGGCATGTGAATAGTGGTTCTCAGAGATTTCATATGCAAATCGTTGGTTCCAGTTAAAGGAATAGTCAAGCGCGAAACCTACTTCGTAGCTTAATGATTAAGAATTCGCAAGGTAAACCCAGCCACCGGTTCCGTTCGCGTGAGTCAGACGGTGAGCCTGGAAGGATTCTAATATTACGGCTCAGAGATCAGAGAATAAATTAAGTTATTCGAAAAAAGTGCCTGTAGGAAGAGGAGGAGTCGTCTTTAAATGAAATAAACATAGGTAGACACGGGAGGAGAAAGTATTGCTTGATTAAAGTTAAGGATGGAGCCTGGAGTCATCTCCACATGTCCTTGACAGTTCCCTTCACATAGGGAGACGTCAACTAAGGCATTGCTTTGTACAATTTCTAAGTTATCGATCTTCCTCGAGCATTAAGATCCAGGTCCTCCGACTCGATATTTCCCTATTTATTCAGTCATCCGACCAAAAGGACGTTCTCCTCCCCCCTGATTCCAATCCACGTGAATAATGTAAATGTGAGGAAGGCAAGGGTGGGTGGCGTGAGAAAGGGCCGGGCCCTCTCCTAGGAACTACTTAAAAAACTAAATGGATGGCAGGGCGGCAGAGAGGTTCGGAGAAATGAAAGAGAAAGTCAGGGAATTGCTTAGTCAAGTGCTGAGGAAAATTAGCCCCTTTTTTCTTGTTCTCACAGACAGACTCGGCTCTATCCAATTTCCATTTCCGCCTTTCTCCCAGCCATCCCTTCAGCGCCCGTCCTTCATCCTCAAAATTCCATTTCACTGTAGCCTTATTATGCTGTAAATGTCCTCAGCTGTCGCCTTCTTCTCACATGCTCTCCCTCCGCACATCTCTTGCACTTCCCTCATTTCGGACCTCAAGGCACGACTCCGCATTTCCAATCCATTTGCCCACAGAGACTCGAAAAGAAAAATGAGGGCCTGGGCTTGGGACATTCTCATTATAGCAGCGTAGGGGAAGATCGGTAGTTTTAAACCCCAATAAAAGATTAGGAGGCATTTTACCTGATTTGTCAGAGTTAGGCTTCGGCTGTTTAGGCTACCAACTCCACAGTATATTTGTCTGGTCAAACAAACCTACGCTCATGACAAATTGTTTATATTTTCTAATTTCTTTGGTACAGAAAATGTAGTTAATCCTTCCGCGTCCGCGTCAGCATTGGCTTGTTTGGCTTGATACTGTAAAACACCTGAGAATTAACTGGTAGCTTCCAATTTCAAATGTGACAAATTTTTGCGATTAATTGGGACTTGCTCATTAAGACACTAAGGGAGTGCAACTGTAATTCAATACTACGGAATTACAATCGAAATTACCTGCAAAGGCTCGATAACGACCAATTTGGTTATGGAAAATGATAACCAATAGCAATAGCAATAACCCGTCAAATTAATATACCAGTTACATTTAGTTACATTGTGGAGTTCCGACCCTTTTCCAGAATCATTGATCAAGATTACGTATGAGAGGATCCAGTTCAATGGGTCATTAATGCCACGTGATCTGCCTTTGTGCTAACCAGCTGAAGGGTCACGGTCACACTTACGCTCACACGTCCCACTCCTACCGTCCTACCGGTCTTAGGCTAACGCGAAATAAATAGCTAATCAGTAGGGATAAAAATATATCCTGCTTTGTGCGCATCTCTGTATTCATAATGTGGGAAGCTCTCCTTACAATGGCATTGGCGAGGCTAGAGGCTAGTCACTTATTTTAATCATTAAAGTTCATGTACGAATAGATCGTATAGACTATGGACCCATGACTGCCGACTGCTGTAGTCCATATTCTATGTGATTTTATCCCTAGCTTGATCCCAAGCAGAAGAGCCTGGCTCTGATTAAATAGATATGTACATACATGGGATGAGTTGATTTGGGTCTGGGCCTGAGTGTAGAGAGCTACTCCATGAAGCGGGTTGTTAGCCCGTTATTAATCTTTACGAACTCATGGGACATAAGGCCCGGTTCAAAAGTGGGAGCCCATTGTGCTCGTCACATAATAGGTAGGTTTCTTTTTTTAGTTGTCCCTTCCCGTGCCATTTGCCGTGTTGGGTAAGGGAAGCTCGTAATAATGATGATGGTTGAGCAGCTGACATCTGACTGGACCCATTGTGTCAGCTAATGCGTACACGCTGTGTTTGACTGCGGAGGTTGGATCCAGGGCTCAAGTATTATTTACTTTTATTCTCATTGAGCGGGAAGTTGGTGGGTAGTCCCACCATACCTCACATGACATATGACATTTGTGGACAGCCCGAGCCGGGATGATATTATGTATTTATTCATTCTGTAGGTAATGACGGAAGGGGCCTTCCATTCATTAGGCCCCCCTTCCTCCTCTCCAGGCCCTAATCCGCTAATAATTTGGTTCGGCTCAATGTCATTCTCCGAGGCGAAGGGGAAATGCCCGGACTTCCAAAGCCTTCTCTTTACGCCATCCCCTCCTGCCTGGTCTATGGAACGGCAGGAGGGCCCAGAACACGTCCTCAGACCGTTTGAATATTTCAGCCTTATTACGAAACAAACCATGGAGAATACTATCTAGTTATTATTACTTATGCCCAATTTCATGATCAAATTTCGGGGTAAGTATTAGCGGGATCAGATAATTGGAGCCACATTTACATATTTACAAAACATATTGCAGAAAACCGAAATTGTCTCTGTTGTGGACTTTAATTAAATATTGGAATTAACCTGCCACAGTTATACTGCCTACAGTTGAAGTGTTTTGAGGAGCTTTTTCATATCAAATCTAATATAAATTAAATTAAGCTGTAGAACAAAATAAAATTCGCAAATTTTGTTTTCGCGAATGTAACCATTTACGCGCAAAATTGGCGTCAAGTAATTGAGAATTGTGAGTTTATGGAAGAAAATATTTTTTTTGTCACAATGTTAAGACCAGGTTTATTAGGGCATATGTTAATTTTCCAAAAGATAACTGATTCTGTAGCTAGAAAGTTCATTCTAGTGTCAGTACCAAAGGTTTTAAACAGTAAGTGATTTTGAGCCGGTATAATGGAATAAATTCTAAAGGGATATACGGTATAACAGCAGTTATCATTCTAAGGAAAACTCTTCGAACAGAGAGATGCGATCCGTAAGCTCTGAATACATTAAGCTTTTTCCATTTACAATTTCACTCTCTGGAGAGGAGCCGGAGTGATTAGAACCCATAAAAAGTCCCCCCTCACCCTACGCAATCTGTATAAATAATTTGCCCGTTAGGGATTGGATGGGCTGGCTGTAGGGTGACCCGGGAGAAAGATCCTTTCCCTTCCTGATTTGATGTTTAGGGTGGCAGGAACTGTTTTGGACGGGGACCCGTCCCCTTCCGCCGCCCCTAATGTTCTGAAGTGTGTGTCTGTGTGAGAAAGCGTGAGGTCGTTCTGCTTCAATTCATTTAGTCAACCATTCCTCCCGATTTTTTCCCTTCCCCGCCCCGTGCCATCCGAGCCGGGAGGCAGGCGGGTTATTATTATGATTGTTACATAAGGAGAGGGGAAGGTTCTTTCCCTTCCCATTCAGCCCAACGGAGCAGTCCCTCCGAATCCATTCATCCAAAAATACTTCACTTTCCCCGCATGGCCTTATCCCCCTTCCAGATATGTACATACGTATATAGGTTCTGCTCTGGCAAGTCCCATGGGCTGAACAATACGGAGGCTAAACACCGCAGGGGTCATATTACCCATCCACTCCATCCAGATACTCATCTCATCCAGCATCCAGCACATAATCTACGGATACGCAGCTTATCAGCCCCGCACGCCGGCCCGAATTAAAGAGGCTCGGATTCCGACCAGGGAATCCCTATTATCTCATCCCCCATTTGTTCATAATTCCTAACTAAGTCTCCAAAGGGGTCCGGCCTAGGCCCAAACTGTTCTGTCACAAATAAAAGAGAGGTAGCGCTCTGAGATTCGGTGCATGTTATATTTCGAGGAGGGTAAATGGAATTGTAGTATTGCCAAGCTAGTAAGTTGAGTAGCTAAGTGCAGTGGCCCTGATAATTATGCCCAGATCATGATAAACTTTTTATATGCAATTAAATTATCTATTACTGTCAAGCTTGATTTTAATTTTGAATTTGTTATATAGTATAAACAACGTAGGTGACGGTTGGACCATACAGTACAGTACCTACATGTTAAGGCCGAAAACTGCTAAAGGTCTTATGGGGTTATTGGTGATCTTGTCTGCCCGTCCGTCTGTCTGCATGTCACAAAGCGTTAGCGCAGCGCCAGCATCATATCTAAACTACAACAGTGTAATGGGGCGGTCAGACTTCGAATGTGAATAGCCATAGCGGCACGCGTGTTACGTTATACCACTTCATAAAGTATTTAGGCACATTAAATGTACTACCTGCGTAATTTAATTTTCCATCCGGTATGGACATACATATAATCTGTAATAAAGAAATTTTCGCTAAAGAAATTACCAACTTTGCATTAAATTATTACTTTGCTTACGAATATAATGTTAGGTTAGATTAGGTTACTTTTTAAGTTGGCTTATTTCTAGTATTTAAATAAGTTTATTCGGGGAATCAGCTAATAAATGTGTGTCCGTATTTTTTTCCTTGAATTCCGGCAATCAATTGTTCGGTCTTACTTTGAGGGTGACTGATTGTATTAATAAGGGTATCGACTGTGAATGGCGTGATCCTCGTGTGCCCGTGTCCCTTGATCCTTTGGGTGGCTATTGATGGCCTGGTTGGATAATAAGATGAAGGAAGGGCGAGAGTGGAGGCTGAAGAGGAGTAAGTAGTCTGGCTTAGGGTAGGTTGAGTAGGATTTCCTCTGGCTGAGAGAGGGGAGAGTGAATAAGCTTCATTTAGTCCGTCAGATTTCCCTCCTTTCCCCCGAAGAGGAGAAAGAGTGAATTTCCGCCTCCGCTCATCGATTTTCTCCCATTACGCATCCGACGACTAATGGGTGATTAAGGAAGTCCTGGATCCGTCTTCACTACGCTCCCCCTCAACTCCCACGACGGAGCACCGGTCTCCCCTATTACGACCTCCAGCAGCCTCTTTAACACTCATTACATTATCTGTGGTTGACTCCTGGCTCCTTATACTCTCTCATCAGTTCTCTCCCAGGCCCTGTCCATCCCTCTAGAACAATCAACCCACAAATCAGACAGTTCCACTTAGGTTGGAATCCTCATACCTCATACCTCACATTCTGATTAAGAGACGGTACAACCTTCAACTGAATGTAATGCGTTGTAATTAAAACGAACTATCCATTTATACTGATTTTAGTCAGTCGACAACTTTTGTCCTTGTCAAAAGCAGTAAATCGACAGTTCAGCTTAATTACTGGACAAGACCTGTGTTATGCTTTAGATGTAAGCCATTAAAACCATCTGAAATCTTTCGCCGGAAAAATTTGACCAAACCGAATATAACCTACTTAAGTTTGATATAACAAAAGTATCTGAACCTAATAAGAAGCCTAATATACTCAACAGTCAAGGTTAGCCCTAACTCAACTGAGTTGACGACCTTGACTTACCATTCTCCTGTACAAAATAATTAAATTACCAGATGCAGCTAAAGTGACATAGTAAATGACTCAACTCAGCACCTGAGTTGTCCTGGAGCAGTTAAGTATCTTATGTTGAAACTGAATACGGAGTCCAGGACTTAAGTCCTTACGGGCCTGAGCTGTGTATTGGATCTGGAAAAAAGTGTCCCTAAGTGAGGAATACAAATTGAGTCCGGAGTACTGCGGCCTTTAGAAGGAATTTCTGGATTGGGTCAGGAGAAAGCGGGGAAAGTGAAGCGTCGAGCCTATTTCCCCCGCGTCCTTCCCTTTGTCAAAAATGTATGAGCTTTTAGCCTCACTCAGGCAGACTTACATATTTTTTCTTGACGGCTCAAAAGAATCCTAAATTTTATATAAAGCCTCGCCTCTCCGGCTGGCAGAGGATTTGGGCCGAAGCGGAGAGGTTATCCGGGAAGCAGGGTAGGGGAAGGAATATTAATAAGAATCCCCTCCTTCCTTCCATTTTTTATGTGATGTGTTACTTTTATGCAATGCTATGTAAGTGTGTGACCGAGACCGAGCTTTTTCCAGTTGGAAACGGAGATATTGTTGGAATGTGTAATAAGGGCCGAGAGGGCGGGATGATTTTGGGAGTCAAGTCAACCTCCTCATTCCCCATTCCGTCCCCGTCCCAATCTCCTTAGGAGTAAATCAAGACGTGCTCTGTCAGCCTCCCATCTCCAGAAATAAAAATAGAACTGAATTCGGGCCCGGAGTAAATATCCCATTCAGCAGGCCTCACTCACTCATTTCTACATAAAATTCCAGGAGCCAGCCCGAAACTTCCTCGGAGCAGCGGGGAAAGTTGTGCATAATTTAAATCCCAATTCCGAGCCCACTGTTTCTTCGACTCGGCTCAAGAATTCACAAAATCATTCAATCAAATAGGGAGCGGGAGACTTAGGCTTTATTGCATTTGGCCTAACTTGTGGATTAGAGTTTTTTCTCCCCTTCCTCCCCTCAAATTGGAATCGATAATTCTGGAGCTCTCTTAACCCTTTCCCAGCCAGCCTCCCACTGAATAAATCTCAATTTATTTCTGAAGAGCCCTCCAGTCCTAGGCCTGCCACCGAGTGGCTACCGCCTTTTCTTCCCGAAGACCCCAAAATGAAATGAAGTGTTATTTCTGTGTGAGAGTCATAATAATATCTCTCCCCTACACTTTTTCCCGGCTCTTCGGGTCCAGGCGGGAAACGGATGGCTCTGACGTTTCCCCTTCCAGCCTCTATTTATTCGGATCAGGCCGAGGAATAGGAATTCGGAGGGGAGCTCTATTATGGGATGACCCGGGGTCCTGGACTTCCCGCTTCTAATCTAATTTATACCAAAAGCCCCTCCAATCCCATCTGTACATAATATGTGTGAAAGCTCCGCGAATTAATGATCCCATCCTTTCTCCACTACTACCACGCAGCTAAGCTTGGTACTTGCGCCAAACAGAATATTTTAATAAATTAGGTTACTATGATTAACAATATTCACATTTTGGGCAACTAATAATACTGCGTTCTTAATTCTCCGTTAAGGATGGGTTCTGGCAAACATAAAACCCTGGTGCATATCTGCATGAATACCCGCGCTGGACTTATACTTTACTGCATTGTATGTACGTTACCCTTCCTCCAATTACATTTCAGTGAATTCATTATTTGTAAAGTATATAGACTATTTCGTACTACATAGTATACTATTTTGAGTGTACACTTATGCAATTTATTAGGAATGCCAGCCCGCTCTGTTGCTCCATCCATTTATAAATGCATTGAAAGATTAGCGTAAGGGAGGAAATGACGGAAACGCATTCATTTCCCTCCCTTTCATACTTTCTCCTCAAAGTGCTCACCATAGCAAATGACACGGCCTGTGCATGGAATACAAACCAAACAGACATACAGATGTATTGTCCATTCAAATTCTCGTTAGCTGACCAACGTCATAAAGCCCAGGAAGGTAGGTATTCATCAGAATTCAGAATCAGAACCGGAAGGCTTGCGTACCAAGGCAGAGCCTGAAAATTACGAGTCGCGGTTTTTATGACTATTTACATTTAGATTTGAAAATAAATATTGATATTGAGCTCTGCCCTGGAAGTCCACTACTCCGCTTAAATTCGCTGTTAAAATAGTAATTGAAAGTCAAACTCAATTGTATTGGAAGTTTCTATTCCCAATTGTCAACGCCTCGCTTGGATTTGGTACACTCTGTAGGCCATAGGACCCGTTGATGAAAAGCTCCCCTTCTCCTTCTATTCCAATTTCAAGTACCCATGTACATTTTGTACAGCCGCTCTTCTGGATCCCGACTTACGGAAGAAAAGACTCCCTTCCCTGCCCGGCCTATTTTATTTTATGCTTGTCCCATCTGCCCCTTTAGAAATCCCGGATCTGATTGTAATTTGGGAGTCAAAAGGAGGAAGGGCGGAAGAGCCGTTCTTTTCCGAAAAGGTAGTAGTTGGGCTTGGGGATATAATTTTTATGATGATCCCTGTTCCCCTCAAATCCGGGTCCTAGTACACGTTCCGGGCCACTGATCCCCAAAAGCGTATAAATCTCATTTAGTTTATTTTTATGAATTGGTCTGGCGTAGCGTGTGAGAGGGGGGACAGAGGGCTGTCCTAATGGGAATGCCCATTGGAATAAGGAAGGTTGAGAGGGGACTGGGGAATTGGTCACAGTCCATTGCCCACTCCTCCTCGGCCCCTTGTCTCCAATATTTACAAAATATTCTCGGTCGAGTGACCAAAGGGACTTCCGCCGCGGCCGACTTGACTCAAGTGCCCAAGGCTCCCCGCCCTGCCCAAGACATCCATGTCCGGAGTCCCAAGACGACAATGACTGATTTATTTGGAGGGGAAAGCCCATTACTACAATTGCTCGGCTGGGCTCCTTTCCGTCCCAGAGATCCTCAAAATCACCTACGTCTTTCTTTTCAGGGAAGGGTCATAGGCCTGTCTCCGTCTCCACAGCTACTGGCGACTGACCTCCTCCTATCTACGTACATACCATTCATGCTCATGACAAGGGTTCTTGCCTTTGAATGGAATATTGGGCTCATAATGCATTATAAACCAATTCTTGTAAATGTCCTCGCTTCGGTTCGCCCCTTCCCCGTTACTGGTATTGTCCACACTCATTCAATCAGGAGTCGGGTTCCAAATGGGCTCTCTTTAGTACTACCCGAACAGGAGCTTTATTGAAGCACGGCTCGCCATTTCACCTTCCAAGACGAATCCATTAAGAAGCCAAGCTGGGTCAGGCAAAAGCAGTAAACTTTATTTGCTGGTAGATATGGGCTTTATTTACCGAGTTTACTACAGGATTACAGCTAGTACTAACCCTGTCTGCGGAAATGCATGTAGATGCGAGAGTAGGCTAATTTCATTAGTAATTGTGCGTAAAGTTCAAGCAAAATGCCACTGAATATGTCCCTTGCTTATGTTCGGCTTATGCTAAATTAAATCCTTACGAGCTATTGAGTACAGGATGTTTATGAGCCATAATCCAGTTCCAGTCATAGCCTGGTCTCTTTCCATGCGGTTTATAGTTACTATACCTGTTAGGCAGTTTAGATTAATCCCTAGTATATCTTACAGTACGCTACACTGCAGTAACGGCATTGAGAATATGTACACTAATTTATGCAGAATCAGAAGTTAGTTTTGAAAAAGACTGTTTCAAGAATTGTGACGCAGTAGTCAGACTCAGAATCCCCACGTTCTACAACAACAATCAAGGATGTGAAATGGTATTGGACAGAGTCTAATTTACTAGTAAGACTAAGACTCGTAACATATTGCAAACAAATTGAAGGCCAATCTGAATATCATCACGCTTTGCTACAATGAGTTTAGCTAATTAAACCATTCAATTTTACGACTATTTTTCACGTATCCGATTTTTTTTTTAAAAATTACACTCGACTTTAAGAATTGTGAATTGCCGGCTAAAGAAATATGCATAAATTAAAAAACTAACCAACCCAATCATAGCCTGGATTAACATACTCCCAGTCTTGTTATCGACAGTTTGACTCCATGATAATCCAGACCAGTCGGACAAGACTTTTGAGAATGTTGGTCCCATAATAATAAGTCGTTTTAGTATTTATAATCTTTTTCCTCCCATAGCTGTGCGTAGGGAGAGGGGGCCCATTTACTGGTTCTGCCTCCCGACGCCCGGGTTCCGTTCCTTTTAATTACTTGTGGGCGGGAGGTCTGTTTCTGGTCCTGGATGAGGCCGGAAGAATGAGTGCTAATGTAAATTGAGGCTTGTTAAGAGCCTGGTCCTCTGCCGTCCGTGGTGGTGGTGGGAGTTGGGAGTGAATGAAGACTGGGTATAATGGGAACATGAGTCTGTCGGAAGTATTCATGGATGAATGGTCGGGACTTATTAGGAGGAGAGCGGGAGAGAAAGGCGGAGAGTCTCGGGGGAATGCTTTCCCATCCATGCAGACAGGATCCCAGAGCAGACCAGAGAGAGGCAGAGAGAAGAGGCAGACTAAAATATTGGTCGGATTCTGGAGGGTCCAAATGGGACCATCATTTCAATCTTCATTTCATTCCACCACCACCGCACCGCGCCAGCCAGCCTCTGTGGGAAGAGCAATCCTCTCAAATCTTACTCCCTCCGGTACCTCACCACCACATACATATGTCTCTTCTCACTTATTACACACTAAAAACTAATGGAGCCAGAGGGAAAGTACACAGGCAGTCAGTCAGCCAGCCTACGGGTTCACTACAAACAAGGACGGAGACGGCCCACGAGGCCTACCAAATAAATACAATACTTCACAATTAGGAACCAAACCAGCCGACCTTATAGTACTTACTGTGAGCTCTATTTACAAAAGTCAAGTCAACGCCTATCACTCCAAAATCATAATCAGATATAATTATAGAACGCTAATGGATTAAAACGAGGCTTATTTTCAAGTCTATAGGTATACCTATAGCTTGATTGGGGCTAAGTCATGTCAGATATATTCTATGATGCTTGTGAGGTGTTTTTCTGTAAAGGGCTTAAATTGAACATTGAAGGTCTTTGATCAAGCGTAAAGATGACTAATTCTCATCAAGAAAAATTATTTAACTATGTATGTATCTATGTATTGGTTAATTAATCAAGTAGATCATGTCCGATATTCTTGATTTGTTAGTACGCCTGCTGTGTTTTTCTACGTGAATCCGCCCAGGTGAAAGCGAGATGTTTCGTCAAGTAAATTAGGCAGGGATTGTATTTATTGCTCCAGAAGAAATGGGAAAAGTACTGTATTTTAATAAGCCGATGTAGATGTTCAGCAAAAAAATATAGTATGCAATTATTCTGCCAATTTTCATTTGTTTGAGTGACCTGATTCACATCTAAATTCGTTTATTTAAATGTGTTTTGTTGAAATCGATATATTTGTTGAGCTCATTAGGAAATACTGAACATATATGATAAGGTTTTAACGATTGATGGAAATGACAATTTCCGACCGTAATTTTGCTCCTTATTTGTGGCTCAAAGGAAAGGTGCTCAATTCCTCCTGAAAGACTAAATAAAACCCGATGAACCCGATACGCAAATTTTGAGTGGGTCTTCGGTCTTCCCTTAAGTACCACTTGGGATATGTATTTATGTGTAGATGACGACCTTGGGTCTGCTGGTCCTAACAGTTGAGATGAAGAGGATGATACCTAGTGAGAAGTAGGAAGAAGAAAAGAGGATAAGAGAAAGAGAGTTGCCGCCCTTCCGTAGATCCCCCATCTATTTATCACTAATCTATTCATTTCAATCGGAGGAGGCCCGGCCCAAAAAATAACCTCCACGCCTGCCCCCCAAAAAGGAGAACTAAATCTTTTCAATGGAAATAGAGCTCTTGAGGTCCGGGAATCCCCAAGCCTAATTCTCCAAGGATTTGACAGACCATTTACTATGGGCTTAGCCCATCACCTAACTCCAACCTCCTCACTTCTTTCTCAAATCCCTCTTTTTAATTAACATGAGTCAACAGAGGGAGAGAGGCCCAGGGGAAACCGAACTTGGCATGACAGATGCTTACACGTGGGCTCCAATAACTCTCCCAATGTTAACGTCTCCAACTCTCTGAAGCATCAATTAATTTAACCCGCGAGTTATCTTGGGAACTTGACTCCGTGAAAAGGATCCATTGTAAGTTTGCGGTTTGTAAGTGATGCCAAATCTTTTCAGAACATTCAATATCTCTATTTTTATTCAACTTTGAACATATTTATATTTATATAACGTATACATGAGCGCACAGTAGAGTGTTTAGATTTAAGAATCAGCTGGATTAGCTACTGAATATCCCATCACAATCTAACCTAAGTTTTATAGTTTACTTTATATACCTATTTAAAATATTAGCAAGCACGCTGCTGATTTAATTAGGCCTCTGGGAAAAGCATTTCCTAGAAACTGTATCGTGTAAAAAAACAAATACAGGGAAACTATTTATTTGCCTAATTTCCGTACTGAAATCCATCCAAGATATGCATAGAATAATTCGGAAAGGATTGTGCCATTATTGGGGGAGTTATGGAGGCGGAAGGGGTCTTATTAGTAGGATATGGTTTCAAAATTTAAAAAGTAGGGAGAGGGTTGTAATACTTATTTCCATTTCCCCTTTTCTCCCTCATAATCTGCTCCTGGCATGTGATTTCCGAATACGCTTCTCACGTAACAAATTACCATACATAAAATAAAAAACAGTCCCTTCCCCCTCCAACCAATTTCATTTGGATGGATATTATAATAACGGATGGGATTTTTTTAATGGTGAATATAGAAGGGCCGAGCGCCGTTGGTGACAGCTGACCCAACAGATTATTTTTTCATCTCCCCTCTAATTATAGGACGCCTGCTCACCAGGATTTAATCAATTTTAAGTTGGGGATGACGTTCCTTGGCAATAACTTACAGCTGCCAGTCACTTACTCACCCCTCATCACTTATTTTAATCATAGATGATAGATGCTAATGCTAATTGTGGGTAGTTCTAACTAAGATATTTTTTTGTCTAATAGTAATCAGCTTTTATTCATTGTAAAATAAGTAGCATAACAGAGGTATGTACTAAATACACGTTACTATATATTCTGAGTTCGTGTGGACCTTGTTCCAGGCTCTGAATAAGGCTAGTCATGCCAATGTGATATATTTAGGCACTTATTTCTATTGCCTTAACGTCTAAAAACTGCACAAAATAAGCTGGAGAAAGCAGAGGAGGTTTACAGATAAATGCATTATGGAAGGAGAAATTGTTGTTTAAAAATATTGAGTGTCAACAGCAAAAGAAAACGTTAAATTCGCAATCCCAGCTTAACTTAGGTCTGTGCGTATTGGAGTATTTAAATATGTACTTATTTCAGTTACAGCTAGCTAATTGCACGGCGCACAGCGATGTGGCTAACAGTACATAATATGTCTAATGAACTTTCTCCATAAGGGCCTACCATTAATAGAAAGCTAATTTCCTGCTATTACCTCCAAGATCTAGTCTACATATTAAATAAAGCATCAGTTGATAGTAACAACTATATATTACGTAAAATGACTTACCGACTTCACCCAAAAATATTATTGCGGCCTATATTATTCTCATTGCTCATACACTAAAGATTTGGTGAGCTTAGTTAAGTCAGGCTTGGTTAGTTGTAAGGTGCAATGTTTCTGTAACTGTAACTAGAGGACCACTTTAGTCAGCATCTTTCTTAAACTAGAAGTTCGTATTTTTATTGCTTCAATAAATAGTAACTATTCAATACGGCATACAAATGTGCATAGTCAATAATTACATACATAAATATTACTACATGTGAGTTCGGAAAGTGCCTGTTATTATGAAAGAAGTATTTGCTTAATTTATTATGTTCCAGTCTGTCTTAAAGGAATTAATTAATAGCTTGGGGGATTTATCATAAAATGGCAGAAAGTAGATCATAAAATCCTCCTTTAGAATGTGAAGGCATACGTAAGCCCCCTGGCCTCCTGTCTTGAACTTTTATTAAATTAGATGGGGCCCTGTCCGCGTGAGCTGATTGTTCGTGAACTGATTGAGGGGGAATGTGTTGAGGTGTGCTTGTGCTGGAGGACTACTGGAGTCTCAAAGGTCAGGCTGGGGGCTGAGGCGGTTGGAGGTAACTTGAAAAGGTTAAATTACAAATTATGATGAGATACGTGGAAGTGTGTCTGGAATCCATAATGATCCCTGGCCTCCCATTCACCGCTCTTCCTTCTACCCAGAAAAGGATTCTCGGGATTTTCGTGAGGTTCAACTTGACACCACACTCTGAATTCCTGATATAAGGCTAAGGCTACCAGGCTCCGGTCTCCAGGCAGAGAGTCAAGAGATTCCGGCCAGACAATAGAAGGGCTCGGAGCCGTGGCCAAGGAGCCCGGGCTCAACTTTTTGTTGTGGCTCAACCATTATGGAGTCATGCTGATGATCATGATAGCACAATAGAAATTCCAGGAATGTTTCCCCCACTAAAGACCAGTTATACTCAGCTAAGGACCATTTCTCAAATCAACCTACTTCTTCTCCGAAGCTTCTCTCAGTTCATCCATCGTCTTAGGTTCCACTATGTTAGTACGGAAAGGGAACGCATATGCCCGGTTAAAAAATTACTGGTTACTGGCACGAAAAAAAGACACTGCCTTTTCAAGGAACGTCCGAGGATGTCAAAAGTTATAACTTTAAAAACTAGTAAAACCTGACCTAAGCTAGCCCAATCTAAGCAAGCTTAATCTACTGGCCACTGTCCAACTAAACCACAGAAAATTAAATTTAAAAAAAAACTTAAATAAACTTAGCGTTTAATTTTTGTTCACAATTGGGATTGAATCTCAATTCGAATAGCTTTGAAGCGGAGTCTTCCTTATCCGATTTCATTGAGGTATAATCGATTCAATTTGAAAAACATTTTTGAAAGCTGGGCTCTGGGCTGGCTGCCAAAGTGTTATTGTATTTGCTAAAAGTTTCTGGATGATTCGTAGGTAGTCTGTCTGCCTTGTGCCCTGGTCCGAATTTAATGATTTCTTGGCAGGGATCCCTCGAGGGGGAGCTCGGCCGGAGTCTTCGGGCTGTTTCTCAATTTTCTCTTGGCATATCTTAAGGAGGCCTTTCTGAGAGTGAAAGAGTTGAGGATCCTGCCTAGGAGAGTTTAAGGGTTTACATGACGGATCTCCGCCGGCGAAGATGTTTTGGTTCGTTCTCCAGGATCAACATTCCAGACTCTCCGTTCCTCCTCGGTCCTCCTTCTCATTCATTCCTTTCTTCCCCTTCTGGGGATCCAGTGTAATGCTGATGTATCGTATTCACTTTCAACGTGATAAAAATACGAGGGCCGGGGCTCCCGGCTCCCAGCATTTACATGCTCAGAATATCTTAGCCGCATACTTATTGAGCCAGGCTTACTTTTTATTCCATTCTTCCCCTCCTCTTATTACGCGTTTCAGCCCAGAACCCATCCCTCAACCGCCCCCCAACCCCGAAGATGGGCCCTGTATATGTATGTCTGAGGAACAGAGAGACTATACATTAGCGGGATATGGGCTCACTTTGAATAATGCTCGACAGATAGCTAGAGTGCCGTAGTATAGGGGAAGATGAAATGAAGTGAGCCCGTGTCTTCCCCACACATTCAAATCCTAAATGGTTCCAACCACGACGGGAAAGAGCTCATGAAAGAAAGTTTTGGGAGAGGGCCTTCTGCGGAGGCCTGTTTACATTTGGGATAAGGGCCGAGATGTGACATGCATAGAGATGAATTGGAATACAAACACGTCCCGCCGCTGGGCTCCAACACCGTTGACACGGGTCATTCCGTACCGGGGTCACTTAATGAGAACCGAAGAGTGGAGTAACCGCTGAAACCTCAGTCATGGGCGTGTGCAGGATTGGACATAGGAACAAGGGACGTCAGGACTAAAGCGAAAATTAATTTTACTGGTTAATAATTATTGGCCCAATTATTTTGTTCCTGTCAAGGTCAATGCATATCCAACAAAATACTGTACATGCAAACATGTTTCAAAACCGTAAAATTAGATGATAATATCATCCGGAGTCTCTTACTTCACAAGCTTGTGCCCCTCCCGAAACAGTTACGTCAAAGTAAGACACTGGACTCAGCTACTAGGTCAAGGTGCTTAAGTTTGGATGCATTAATTTCGAAAATTAGACATTCTCAAAATATACCTTAGTCAAATCTTGGTATATGTAAACAGGAGCAGGCGTCCACCTACACGGTTGACCTTAAACACAGATAAATATTAAATATTTAACGTGGCTTAGCAATTAACTTTCATCCACCCGAATTATATCCGCATTTCTTGCAGCTGCAGCTTATATCCAAGAACGTATAATTATCATTAATTCCAGGATATGAGTTCAATTTAACTACACTGTATAAACTGCAAAAGAATTGGTCAAATAATATCAGATCCCACATTCCTTTCAAGGCAATTTTTAACCTGACATTGCCTTGGAAACTTCCAGGCCGTGGTCGTATCGTAGCCCAATATTGGGTCTTGGTCCTCTGTAGAAATTAACTGGATGATTAGGCAGTAGGAGCGGAGGAGCATAATGACAGAGCTGTCAGAACCGTTTGTAAATAATAGGTTAGGAGCTGCAGAAGGCCTGCCCCGAATTGTAGTTGATTAAAAGGAGGAACTTGATTGTAGCTCATTAGGTGGCGCCTGGAATGGGCTCTTGTCTTGGTTAAGAATTAAATGGCGCGGCGTCCTCTGTCCAAGAACCCTCATTGGCCTCTACTTACTTTAGACTTAGGCTCTGCTAATGACTAGAGAAGGATGGCTAAATAGTTGAGTCATCCGGTCCTGGGCCATAGCCAGTGATAGTGGAGCTTAATGGTCCACTTTGGTGTTAGCCCACCATCCAAAGTATCTAAGTATACTGGGACTGGACTCCAATAGGCTACAGTAGAGCCCAAATGCCTCTTTTTAACAAGTATGAGTGGGCCGCGGAGCCTTCCTATCGTTTGTCTTGACTTGATTGAGACTCTTGTCGTCATGCTCGTTTCCGCCGTCCCCCAATACAACTTACTGCTTACTGCTGCAGTGGAGACCCTAAAAAAAACTTTCCTCCTCCAGATCTCCATAGTGTACAGAGCCAACCAGGCAGGCCAGTGAATAAAAATAGTAGGATGGATATAGGGAAGGAAGAAGGGAGGGGAAGCTGCTAAATGAACGCGTGAGGATCCTAGCCTTGAATCTCATCAAGAAATACCCCACTCGTGAACATAACCATTTCATCTCTCATCCTCCAAAAACTATATACACAAAATTATATATATAACTTATTCCGGCCTTTTTTAGTGGAGCCCAGAAGGCCAAGAGCCGTAGCCAAGAAGAGCGGATCGTAGCCCACGTGGACCTGAGCCTGGCCTGTCTTCTCTAACAACGTGGGGCCCGGCCTCTCCTGGGTTCGGCTCCAATGGCGACTCTCCGGACCCGCCTTGAGCCTCTCCCATACGTGGTCGGCCCATTTCCGCCGAGTGGATTGCCTCGTGGGGAAGTGGAGGTTGGGCCAGGGCTGGGCTGGCGGTGGTTGGTCGGGTTAGGAATGGAGGTTCCCTGGGTTGGCTAGCCTAGTCCTGGGTCCACGTGGACCTCTGAGGGTGGGAGGTAGTTGAGGAGATAGTGGCAATCAAGGGCTCGGATCCGAATGCCATATTTGGGGATGGGGAAATCAGTGGAGAGTATTTTGGCTGGATCTTTGTTGTTGAAAGGGCGAACATTCTCTGAGCCCCGCTGGCGCGATAAGTACTGGACCCCGAGTCTGACTACGCCAGGCTTAGCTTCCTACGAACAGCGGCATTAGGGAGGGGACCCTGCCCTGGTCATAGGCTCAAGCCCCAAAATGCTCATCAGAACCTAGTCATCCGCTATTTGAACAGGAGCTGGGGTTCGGCGCTAGAGGGCACCGCGGTCATGGGCTAACTAAACTGGGCGCCCTATGCAATATACATATGTATGTACGTTTAGGTTATTACAGCCCTGCAGCGGTTCAGCCGTACTGTATACGTTTGGTCGGTCTCTTTATCCCCAGTTGAACTTGCATCTTGATATCAAGTGCGCTTCTGATCCACCCTTACGTTGCGCGTCGTTGCTTCAGGGCGCTCCTCACATTAGCCCTCGTTATAGTACAACCGAAGAGGGGCACATTTAGTACGATGCTAACTCCTCTTTAATCGTTAACCCCAAGAAGCCAAGCTTTCGATTCGCCATTGTGGCTTTAAGTGTTACAGTTACTGATGCTTGTAGCGGTGCCATTTAATTCCCTCGTATTTTCTGTTATATTGGAAAATATTTCTTTTTAAACCCGTAATAGAAGTTACAACAAATTCAATTATTTGCAGTGCACATGCATACATAACCTAACCTAACTCTAAGAGCGGTTATACAATAAATTCGATTTTTCCGGTCTAACTCTAAACTAACCTAACTTAATACAGAATCGAAACATAATATGACCGGCTAGGCCCATTTTCCGGTAAATTCTTTTTCCCTGAACGCTATTATTACCAGATGTCAGTGGCTCATCCGGAATCTAATATTCGTTTGAAGGTTAGGTTTTGGTTCGGCCTGGATCTGTGAGTCTCTTGTTTGTCGAGTCCATAATTGAGAGTGAGCATGTTGAATGGCTGCTGGCGTGAAGGGGAGAGAAGATGGGTTCATCCGGTCCATTGTACTAGGCCAGCAGCAGCAGCCATCGTATCCCCTTCGGGTCCTAATGGTGGTGGGGACTTTTTTCCGTGTCCCAACAACTTTTTTCTCTGCGGCTGCGGATTGTTTCTGGAGGCTGTGAAGCAGGAGCAAGCGGATGGCGCG
Source organism: Hypogastrura burkilli (assembly GCA_034696285.1). Lineage (NCBI taxonomy): Eukaryota > Metazoa > Arthropoda > Collembola > Poduromorpha > Hypogastruridae > Hypogastrura > Hypogastrura burkilli. The sequence goes on along the minus strand of JAQFZY010000136.1, from coordinate 23,480 downwards.
AGTGCCCTGTGTCCCGACATCCATGTATCTGTCTCCCCCGCCGTAAATCCACTGCACGGCTCCTGAACTCCCTTCCACAACTTACAAGTTCCCTCTCTACACACATGCTGGGCCCGGCGTCTTCGGCCGCTTCCTCTACCTCCAGCAGACCAGGCTCAGTTGAGTCGGAACTAGCAGAGAAGGAGGACGTGGCGCCCTTTCGGAGAGTGCTACACAACGTGGTCAACGCTAACGCTCTCCATCCCACCTATTATCTTAAGGTAAACAATACACAGCTATTTCCATACTCTAGTAGGATCGAGACCCAATACGATCTGGCCGTTTCCCACGCTTGTCAATATGTCATAAGTCACGTGTCACTTACACCACGCTAGCGTCCCCGTGCACTACCACCACCATTATGCTTATGGACGCTAATGCCCAATGGCAATAATTAGGCTAATGTTCAGCTACCTGATTAATGATTATGAATTATGAACTATTGAGCAGGATATTATGTTTAAGTGTTACTTATCTTCCCATCCATAATGATACACTAATATGTTGGTGTTAGTTGTATCATTATCAGTAAACATGTGCTATGGAGAAGATTAAGGAGTCAGCAGAATCCTTGCTCCGCTCAAGGTTTTCAGAGTATTATACATTGTTTAATCTACTTGTTCCAAAGTGAGCGTATAGTAATTGTAAATTGAAACTACACCAGGTGTTGAGTAGAGTATTAATGCATCAATTAAATAATTTCTGTAACTCATCATTTCCATTACTTTACCACGGTTTTTTGCACACATGTTCTGAGCATGAAGCGGGTCGGCCCTGCCTACAAATACAAGTCTGCCTTGAAAGGATCTCACACGAATGTACCCATAACTACCCTAGTCAAGATGTTAGATGTAACAGTTTTTTTATCGTTAAGGGTGTCTTATGTCTGGGCCATGATTGGCAGTGAGTGTATGGTAGCCTGGCCCGTTATAGACCGCTGCACTTGTCATCTTCATGTCGTTCCTAGGCCCTTAACTGTTTGACCCAAGTACTTATCCCTATAAATGTATGTCCTTAGATCAGCAGGAGTCTCTGAAGGAGGACTGGATTCGCTTTTGAGAACTTAAGAAGTCAATGCACAAAATTTTCCTGTCATTTGGAGCGGCTGACTGAGTTCGCCGAGGCTCCGGTTGACCGACTGTGGAGAAAGGAGTGACCGTCGTGGGAAGCAAGTGTGACCGTACCTCAGAATCATTCACTAGACAAGCTAAGCCACTCACCGGCACCAGACTCCTCTGATTCCTATCTTCAGAACGATTATCCACTAAACTCCATCAAGTCTTGATTTAATGGTATGATTGGTTGAAAGCTGAGATTCCCTCGAGTGCCGGTGGTGCTGCAGTTGCTGTGCTCCGCCGTTGATTTGCTGTAAGAGTGTGATTACTTCCACTTTTATATTTAGAAGGGATCCGTCTTGATCTTGACGAGTTTTTTTTGTTTCCTGGTGAAGTGTTAGAAGTCGTGTACTTATCCGGACTCGGAGCAGTAGTAGTGGAGTGTGTAAGAGTGGAAAGATTGATTGTTGGGCGGGGCGTAGTTTTTTCTGGGCCCAAAAAGTTACCTTTCCGTGAATGGTAATATTGGGGGTTTCCGGTCATGCGGTTCTCGTTAAAACAATAAGGCTTGTAGTATTAGAGAGGAGAGGGCTCAGCTGCCGTCCCTACTTTGAGCTATTAGGGCCCTCCACTTTGTCTTTATTATAACTCCGGGTTCTGAATTTCTTACAAGCCATAGCCTGACCGCACTTGATGCGGTTCACCGCTCCGGGACCTGACTATAGTGCAACCACATCAAAATACCACGGGATCCGGGATTTTTTGTGCTCCGTTTCGTGCTTTCAAGGCCACTACCTTGGTCAGTCCCGGACTGACAGTAATAGGAGGAGGAACGAGTCATCTTGACCGCATTTCAGAATCAAATACTTGGTCCTCCTGAGTTACCTGCTCAAGTGAACGAAGTCAATTACCTCTCGTCCCTCCGATTCCCCTTGACTCAGAATTCCACGTAATCCGCAGAATAATAGTTGGGGCCAGAGTCTGCTATTAGTTTGCCAGAAAGCCTCAAAACCCTTCGTGAAGGCGTACTAGCCTCCTTGTCAAACCATAAACCACGAAACCCAACCTATATCTCCCTCCTCGGTTAGTGAGGGCTGGGACTCTCAAATACTTGTCATACATTTTGGAAATGCCCTTTTCCTGCCTCTACAAATAGAACGGCGTAGTAGCAAAACCATAAAAGTAGTAACTACACACGTTCCTCAATGATACGTTCTTCCCTAATTTCCCTTAAGTTTACAATAGGGGAAACTGGGGCGGGAGCTTCTCCTTGAGCACACAAACGACAGAGAGATAAGTCAACTCTAGTACATACGAAAATACGTACCTAGTAGTCTATTTGCTTAATCAGGGAACAAGGGCCCAGACACATTCGTCTATTTGCTCAACTTGAAGAGGCAACAAGAAACAAGAGTAGCCAGTCAACCACGCCATTTAATTCAAGAATCAGCCTTTCGCATTCAACAAGCTTCCCATCCTTCAGAGTGTTGAGGCTGAATAGTAATTCCCTCAGAGCATTAGTTCACGTCAAAAGAGCCAAGAACGGGTTTAGGGGTCTTACAAAGTACCAGCAGTTCCTCCTCAGACGTCAAGACTCATTTTAATAAGTTCAATCAGTAAAGAAGCCTCCGCACGCCAATCTCAACCACACTCAGCTCACGCATCAGGATCAAGTCCGTACATCATAAATATTGGGCCGAGGAGAAGTTCTGTTTACTATTGTAGAGACTCCGTGAAGTGTCAAGCGGTCCCCATTAGTTGTTGACATTTAGTGCGGTGTGGGCTCAGAGGGTTTGGGGTTGGAGGAGTTCCATTTAGTCCTGGACCGGGAACCGGCTGTGGGATTTGCGGACTAAATGTGGAACCCTCTAAATTGATGTGAGATGTTTTTGACCCCTTTTCATGTGCGGCTCCTCCTCTAGACTCCGGCATCTGGGACTGGTACTAGACCTAGTAGTGTCGTATTGTTTAGCCAGAAACAGGAGCCCAGGACCCCTGAATCCAGAATCAATAATTCGAGCAGACTGTTTACTCCTGAACTGAGTTGAGCAAATAGCGGGCCCTGCACACGACCGGCTCATTTACACACCTGTCAGGGAAAAACAATAAAAGGGTTTTAGACTCCGGCCAATCCCTTAATTACCCAAGGAGGGGAAGGAATTAACAGGCTCCTGAGAAACTCCCAGGTAGTAATTAGTGTAGACGAACAAGTTTAATGACACTTGTTTCCAGCCCGTAACGCTGTGTACTTACGTTGTTTTGTGAAGGGAGCTGCTGACCGGTGCGAGATCCACAGGCTGTTTCACTATGAGTGGTGCCATGTAAAATGTACCCATCAGCCATGAATAACGCCGCTGCTCGACATCCGGTAAGAACAGAATTATTACCTATTCCTCTTCCTTTTCAATTAAATTACATTAGGGACTCATTATTGTTGGACATACAGAATACACAATACAGAGGTGTAGATCTAGATAGTAGGGTGGGTTGGGGTAAGTACGATACATGTGTGTGTTGTGGGTTGTACTTGTGCATCTATGTATCTCGTCTGGCCATCCATCCGGATCCCCTCATGATGGAAGTGAATATCAAATATCATGTTCCGTAGTAGACTTATGAGTCCTCCATTCCATTGAGCATTTCGTGACCAAATTAAGATAATGATCGGGGAACTCGTAGGAGTTTCCTTGTGACTCTAAGTAGAAAAGAATGTAGTACAATGGGTAATGGTAATAGCTTCAGGTCCTGATTAGACCCAATGATAAAATTGACTGCCTTCGTTCTCCTTTTTTCCCTAAAGGAGCGACAAATGGGGTGAGGAACGTGTGAGAATTTCATTTTGGAAACGGGCCCTCCTTCCCCATTGTTGGTCTTCGCTCCGAAGAATAAGCGTGTAGATAGACTAATGCTTCCTTCCTTTCAATTCTGAGCCCCGGCTTAGGCCTATTGTGAAGCCCCGGAGCCGGGGTGATCTTGAGCCGATATTAGAGCATCTCCCCCAAGAGATACGCTCCAGACTCCATTCAAGTTGACAGACAGTTGACTCGGACCCTGGGTCTCTGGGTCCGGATTTTGTTCATGGCCCTGGACAGGATTCCCCCTCCTCCGCCATAGGGATTCATAGCCATTCTACTGATTCTAGGCTAACTTGGCAGCAGCGACCAACCCGGTATGCTGTTGCTCTGCGAATTTTTAAAATATCGGATTCTTTGTGCAGAGATGCCAACCTAAGATAGCCTAACCTTGCCTAACTTGTAAATGGAGATCCGTAGGCCTGCATTAGATCCTTGTACACAATTGAGGAGCAACTCACGACATTGAACTTCCTCCCATTCCCACCGGCACTTAGGCCCGTCTCTAAGCGCAGGAACCCCATTAGGGGACCCCAAGCTCCTTTTATCCGGCTGGTTGAGAAAATAATACGCGTTCTCCCTCTCAAAGCTTTCCATTGTGTCGGAGTGTCCCTATTATGTATAGCGCAGCAGCTTGAGTTCCGCCCTTTAAAAAGGTAAACACGCACCTCATTTATTGTAGTCAGGCCAGGTATTAATAATAGAGGCCCGGCCCCAAATTATCTTGATAATAACAATAAGAGTAATCAGTCGGAGAGCCCGAATCTCAGCCTGTTTGGTCCTTAGATTAGGCCGACACTTTGGAGGCTGTGAGAAAGATGGGCCTGACGCAGACATGGAGGATCTTCCCCAGAAATTATTCCGCCTCCTTTTTACATTTAAAATATGGATTTAGAGGATAAGTCCGTCTAATATCCAATTTGGCATGCATGCCGCTTCCAGAGATCCTGTCAAGCCCCTTCCTTCCATCCCACTTCATTCCAAACCAATCTAAATCTCCAAATGCAATCCATCCTTCCCTGGAAGCGGATTCAGGAGAAACATTCATGGTTGGTTGAAGCCTCGAGGCCCAGAGGAGGGTGAGCTATGATTATATAATGGGGGATGAGGGTAATATACTTGAGGGAAGAAAGGATCATGGAGCTCGACAGGAATTCTGTGGCCTAACCAGCCTGAAGTTCCTTTATGTTCACGAGTCATCAGAGGAGACCAGGGATTATAAATCATCTACGTCCTAGGCAGAACTTAGAGCCTCTTATCCTACCTGTCTTGTCAGGTCAGGCCTGATTGGGATGTCGCACATGGAAACAATAGTTCAAACTTCCAGGCACACATGCTCCTCACCCTTGGAGCTAAATAAATGGCTTTCCTATTGTAATCCAGCCCCTGGAATTCCCAACCTTGATATTTGAATAAATTACTTCCACACAGGGGCCACCCCAGCCGGGACAACCGTTCAAATTCACAGTGGGAGAGTCCTGTGACCGGATCAAAGAAGAATTCAACTTCCTCCAGGCCCAGTACCATAAGTGAGTTGTCAGTTTTACTCCTTTTCACAAGACATACTCCTTATTTTTTTATTCAGTGAAAAAGCTCAATTTGGCACATTAGGTTTAGGGGGATGTTATGGGTGGGGCATCGTTGAACTGGGAAGGTTTGACCTCGACCATGAACCATGACACGACTCGACTGACATGACAGGGCATAAATATTGTCCTGCTAATTTGGATGGGGAAAGGAGTCAACCTACGCAGAGTCACGATAGGTGAAAAGTGGATATGATTTGATTCTTGATGAGATTGAGTAATGTGACACATAAGGCGAAATCAATTCAGACGGAGGAGACAGATACTGCAGTCTTCGTGTCCTTATAGAGATGGGATATGGGAGTTTGTGGTTTATAGCCCAAGTAATAGGCTGTAACAATGGGATCATTCTGACACATGCTGGGCCGTAGATGTGTGATTTCGGATGTTATTTATTTTAATATGGGAGTGGGGGCGAGGGCCCTTGTTTGAACTGATAGTTCTCATAATTCTGTTCAATTATGATGAGCTGGGGAGGGAGGGAGGATGCCAAAGGGCACAGAATGGGTAAACATGAATAATGAAGTGGGGTCATGTGGAGAGGAAATTAGTTCCGCATCACTTCTACTTGCCATCCTCTAATGGATCTCGGCGGATCCAACGCCTTTCTCAGCTAATCTCTCATTCTTCCCAGTCCACACAGTACGATCCAACCGCTCATCTTCCCAATCAACTTGGTCCTGTTACACTTTTGTCAGAAGCAAACAATTCAGCCGCGCCCTAAACAAGCCCTTCGGCTTTGGCAGCCTAATCATACGAAGAAGGCTCGTGTAATACGCCTCTAAAATAATCTGAAAACTAACCTCCTAGACTGCAACATCTTTAGCTTCGTCAAATGCATTTAAATATATTTTGTTGGCTGCCATAAAACGAATCCAAATTGAGTATACATATACATTAATCTGCGCGAGCAAAAATACTTGCCTATACTTCAAATAATACGATAAATGTTGTTAAATTAATTTGTTTTTGACGTATTTCTCTGATGATTTGACTACTAATTTTGAAGCCTGGAACCAATACTTGTAGAGAAAGCAGTATAGGTAATACGGAGCCATAAAATAGTGCAGCCATTTCAATTACTATACTACCAATCCCAGTGCCCAAAATAAGAATAAAAATCTCTAGACATTTTAAAAAGGAGCTTAATTAAAGCATTGAGAAAATAAACAAATGTCTACAAGTCCTTGAAATTGTGGATATGAATTAATAGCTTACGCGGTTTCTTGGAGCGTGGCAAAAGGATAAAAGCTTGGGAAAAGCCTAGAAGCCGCACCTTAGTGTACACTTATAATGAGGCAGAGTCCTGATTGTATTGTAAGAAGTGCCCATTACTAACTGTCAATTCTACTATTTAAGTCTCCTCATTCAAGTCTCTCTACTTGATAGTCATCATTTTGTAGAAAGACTGAAAGGAACATTGACTGTCAAGCTCAAGTCATTCCCAATCTGATGGTTTTGTTTAGATCAGATTTTATAAAATCCGTCAGACAGATCCCATTCAGGTAGTACCTACTAGAGTCCGTACTTACCCGACGGAATTAATTATATTGTATATTGTATCTTTTGACTGGGATCTTGTAAGGTATTCCATGTACGTCCACTCCAGAGTGCATTGAATTGATGATGATATGATAATTGTGGAAAAGGGATGAGAGGAGGCTGGAGGCGGCTTTGTTGGAGTCTTCCTGGCATGAGATCAGGACGAAAGATTCCGGGGCTTGGCCTAGCTCAAGATGAGTAGATGATAGTTCAAGTGTACGTTAGTGAAGAGGGCATGGTCTGCCAAGCCAACTTGAAGGGAAAATGAGGACTAGCGCAGCGGAGTCAGTAGAAGCCAACCGAATATGTCATGTTGACACTCAAATCCTCACTTCAACTCAACTTAAACTCCATCATCATCCTTTCAAGTCCAAAGGACTCCTACCCTTTGATTACAACACAATGTAATTTAGAACTCTTCTATAGACCAATCTCCGGGGCCCGGCTCTAATTCATTAGGCAATGTTCCTCTTTAGGACCAAATGGTTAAGATCTTGGTCTTTACTCTACAGAATCATAATTGAACGGCGTGGAGTTTGAGTCTCTTATACGGATTAGCGTCGATTCCAATGTTGTAGCTACAGAGTCGCGTCTTCTTGCCAATTAGGATTTGTCGCAGTCTGAGAAAGGGAGTGTCAAGTTGTTGTTCGGCTATTTGACGCTTCTTTTTATGGTCATAATGGGATTTGGGAGTATTAGCAGCCTTCCAGTTTAATTTGCAGAGGGATAATGAGTGAGTTTAGGGCACATAAGAGTAGAGGGAGATGATTATCTCTATCCTGTTCCTGCTCTTGATCATAAATGCTAACCGGGTTGGTGAGTAGAAAAAACGGCGTAATTCGCTCGTCCACTCGACAAAAAGGCACTTAAAGCCAGCTCCCTAACAAACTGGTTGAGGAAAATGATCCGCTTCAACCTGATGCTTTATGACAACTCAAACTTGTTTGTTGACTTTTAGGAGACGCTAAATTATAGGCTCTCCCTGCGGCTCACACGTATAGGGTTCATTTGGTAGGTATAATGAAGGTAGCAGAATGAATCTTGAAATTAGTTAAATTGCGCCTACTATTACGATGGGGGCAACAGTAGCGCCTTTTAATGTACGACTCCCAAACTCATTTCGTAGGGTCTGACAGGGAGCTTTATGTAAACACTAAGCACCAATTTGCTCCTTCCCTTCTATTCAGTCAAACTTCTTGGCTGGGTAATTATTATAATACAAGCCTCTACCTGGATCCTACCTGTATATGTTAGTTGTTTGCTCCATTCCAGTCTGAGTATTAATCTATGCGGCAGACGGACCAGCGCACTGACCTTTTGTCTGGAAAATCAATATAATTATCCCTTGATCAGACCAGAATACACACTTTTAACATGCAATCTTCGAGTTGGGCTTTTTTTTTGTGGGCGAAGTCTATGCTGGATCACGAAGCCTCCCGGCGAGACTCAAATGAGATGAATCGTCAAAAATAACTCTGTACTTAATTATAAAGCAAATGAAATGAATGCAGAGTGAAGAGTGAGTATATAGAGAGGATACATAAGTGAGGAATGAGCGAATAAGCTAATGGGTGTAAACGCCCTGCCCAACCTAATCAAAAATGAACAGCTTCACAGCTTCCACGGAGCACAAAGCTATCTCTGTATTATATTGAATTGTAATTAGACTTGTACTGTAAATTCCACCGGAGGCTGGGCTTGGTGTCAGGAACGAGCGTCCATAGGTTAGGGCATCGGAAGCAAAGGGTTTTGAAATTGCTAAATTATTGGCAAAATCATATGTGTATGGTGAAATATAACACTTTCTATTTAGTCCATATTTTACCCGAAAGAACCAAAATACTTCAGAAGCGTAGTTTCTTGTATGAAATATCTCATTTTTTCCAACAACCGGCGGAGTTTCCAACTGAGGTCCCTCTCGAAACAAAAAGCTGAGCACGCCGCATAGTCCGTGTAGGCATAATCAACCTTTGAATCCTTTTTATCTCATTGTCTCTCCTCCGGTCCATGGTCTTTCATAGGCGAATAAACCCGACTCCTTAATGTTCTACACACTCTGAATGAGTAATAAGCTCCTGGTCCCCGTATTCTTTTCCTCCTTTGATTTCAGCCTCCACTCATTTGAGCCTTATAAAAGAGCATAATTATGTTCTGAAAAGGAGAGAAGGAGGCAGGGGAGTTTCATAAATCCTCATTTCCCCTCGTTGAGTTCCCATAAATTACTATGTAAATCGAGAGACTCGTCCCAATAATTTTAAGAGCCTGTCACGTACAAAACTAGCCAAAACAAAACTTGGCTTCCCAGCCCAATTCTGACTGCATTCCTACGTCTATAACTTTATAGGAGGTACGTAAGAGATCCCCGGTGGCTCTCACGTAGGAAAGTAAAATTTACTTATCCTAAGTTATGACTTGTCTTTGAGAACACAAATTAGTAGGCTTTTACTGTGTGTAAATAACAATTAGTTTTAGGCCCTCAGGAGGCTCCGTTTTGTAAGTGTTCCCATAACCTGTTTGACATGTTTTATCTCCTTTACCCACTCGAGAATTAGATTCAGACTTTGTCCACCAAACTTGTAATTTCCCTTATCGGCCTCCCTGTCACTGGGCATGGGCCTATTGTCGTATTATCCGGCTACGTGTTATTACTATAAAAGGCTTGAGAGAGTGAGGGATTTTAAATTAGGCACTTGGCAGGGGAATACTGGGGCCCGTGTATGAAATTGGGAATTAATGAATGACAGGAGACTGACGCTTTAATTAAATATTTCATGCACCAGTAGTACCCCTCAGTGTCTGTTGGGGCCTAACCTGTTTACATGGAAATCCTTGTTGCGAAACATTTAAAAAATTAAATTGGCAAACCATAATTAAGAGCCCATAATAAAGGGGAGAGAACCCGTGCAGTTCAATAATTGAGTCCAAACAGCGGCAGACAGGGACGAGTGCATGCGAGCAATCAATTATTATAATAATACGAGGGCTCATGCAAGGGAAATTAATGTACCCAAAGTGAAGGAATGGTCAGAATGGGGGAAACTAGGCCTGACATAATATTGGACGCCTATGCCTGGTGATAGTGAGTCAGTCGTGACTAGGAGTAATCAATCAATCAATTGGTTACGCAGTCTACGGAGCTATATTTTAGGGTGACTTGCAGGCGGCTTTACAGGATAGGGATAGCGGCGTACGCCCTCCCAAAGTGTTCAAAAATGCAAATTAATTTAAAAATCTTCCACGTGGTCCGATTGACTTTCTTTGTTTTTAATATATATTTTCTCGGGAGGGTGGAGGGTGTAAAATCCAAAATCTTCTCTGTCCCAACCAATTTTAGATTGACCGTTTTGAGTCCATTTCATACTCAAAGTGGAGGCTGAACACGCACCAGGTAACTCATGACTCCAAAATCAACATATAATTCTACGGTCAGAGTATGCAGTAGGAACCCCATTTTATTTTCTATAACTACTGTATTTGACATGCATGTTCCTGACGGCTGAAAACTGAAAGTTCCAAAAATGGACGAACATAGGCTCTGTTGTACTATTGACTTTTATGTCACTCAGCCTCATTATTTGCTCACACTTTGTTGTCCCACCTCATGAATTATTGACATAAGGATAATAGGAAGACTTGGGTACTTTATATCAAGTGAGGGTTTGAGATATCTGTATCTCTAAGTTTAAATTACTGATCCCAAAGAAAACAGAGTCTTGGGATTCAAACCTCGTTAAGCATGCTTTATAGGATAGCTCTGGGAGTCCAACGCCCTGCTTCTTAGTCTAGGAAGATTAACTCCAAATACATACTACTAAATTAAGCTACTGTGCGCTTCTCTATCTCGAGTCTGAAGTGCACAATGGGATATGGAATTGTATTTATTTGATTGGGGTCACTTGAACTGATTTCACGTAATACATAGTAAAATCTCTCGCGTTGAGCGTTGATACAATACTCACTTCACATTCAAATGGGAAGATATGGGTTACACTGTTTCTCAAATAACACTACTGTAGACTGTAGGCTGGAATCGTAGTTTTTGTATTGTAGGTGAACATCATTCATCATACAATTAAAAAAACTGTATAAGCCAGTAGTGCTTGCTTATGATCTAAGTACTATACGAAGACTAGTTTTTTTGCTTGTATTTAATTTCTCTACCTATATTATATAGCAATTAGTTCTAAAACTCAGCTCGTTTTCACTGTCTGTGGGAAGCCGTGCAAATAAAAGTTTTTTTTTTGGTGCGCTATTGCTCTGATTTCAAAGATAGACTATCTGGCACATCATCTGCCGTCCGTCTGCTTCGTGTGAGTTTATCTATACCAATCTTGCATTGTTCTAGCCGGAAGCCCATCATTACTATTACTGTAGTCAACTGCGAACAAATGGAAGGTTATAGCCTGGGACCTGAGCCCAGAGCCTCCTATACCCTTCCGTGTGATTTCTTTATGAACCCTAATGCTGAAAGGTTAACTCGTATTACCCAGGACGTCATTAAAACCAATCAAAGTGGACTTAGTTGCCCGACCGGGTCATTAAACAATAATTAAAGAGGCCCCATAAAATATTTGTGGACATGCAATCCTGCCTTCCCTCGGCCGAGAGGCACTTAAGTATTTAACAAGGAGTTCTCCCAGGACTCGCTAATGAATTTATTCCCCAGCGTCCAGAAACTGCATAAAAAAGTAAACGTATGTTTAGATCATTTTGGTGGATTTCATGCGGTGGGACCACTAATAATGAAAACTAGTTTTTTATTGCCCCGGATTCCTGTCGGCATCCCAACTCCTCAACTAAGAGGCCTCCTAAACAATTCCTAATGCTCAGCAGAAAGGTAGGTATTAAATAAATTAGAGAGCCGTCCCAACGATAGGATCACAAAAAATCGTATTAAAGTTTCGGTCACGAAAACTGCATCGATTAGCATATTTTATGCTCTCACAAAGTAGTAAATTCAGGTAGAGCTGACTAGCTACGCCTTGTACTCTCTGTCTCCCAGGGCCGGGAAGTATTAGTATCAATATCATTCAGTTATTCATGACAGGATGGTTACTTTGTAAGAAAAAAAGAGAAATGTTTCACTAGGCTATAATCCCTCACGTTTCAGTTTGTGCAGAAATGCGAATAATGAATTACTAGCTAGTAGGCTCTACTTATCTCATCTCCCATTCAACATTCAGGAACCATGTTCGTGTTCGTATATTATTATTTGTTCTCTTCTGCACGCCAAAGCCTGCCCTTTCCTTAATAAGTCTGGCAAATGGACAGCCTGCGTGTCAGAACTATAATTATTTATTATTTTACATTCTTGATAATAATCATGACTTGACTTGACTTGACTTTAACCGTTCTCAGCCTGACTTACCATTTCTGCTTTACGAGCTGCCCCTGACAAGAATGCTCGGCCTACCTTTCCCCTCGTCTCTACCTTTAATTGGTGTGAAAAGGAAAATTGGACCTGTCTCCAAAGGACATTTATGCCCGCGCCAAAAGAATCCATTCTAGAATATTCTGAGTCGGAACACCACTGACAATGAACACATTTTCTTTTGCTTAAGGCGAGATAGATTTCAAAAGTTTTGAAACTTTCCTGCAATACAAAATGTTTTTTGTTGCAATGCATGTCAGTGAAAAATGGCGGTTGAGCTGTATAGCCGTATAATTTGTGTGGCAGAAATGAATAATTTGGTACGGGAGGTGAAAATTCATAGGAATCGATGTATAAAAAAGTAAGATCTTGTATTTAATATCGTGTAAAATGAGCATTGCAAGAGGCTGGGCCTATAAAAATCCAAGCTGAGCTTGTCCGGTAGAAGATAGCGGACCTCCCATACACGTACAAATTAGTCCATGCACAATAGGATGTAAATTAGGAGAATGGCCAAATAAAGGCGTGCGAATAGAGAGGAACTCAGAAGTAGTAGACTCTTTTGTCGGGGGTTAGGCCCGTTCCCTGAACTAGATACCAACTAAATTGTACTCTCATGATGATTTACAGTTTGAAGTTAGAATGCGAGAAATTGGCTAGCGAAAAGATTGAGATTCAGCGTCATTATGTAATGGTGAGTTCTTTATCTTTCATCTTTTTCTCCACATTTTTTTAATATCACTTCTCCTCCGCACTCACTCCACTACACTATTACTCTGTTTCCTTTTCCTCGTCTCTCCTACAATAATGTATTAAATGCGTATTTGATTACAGCCTAAGATACAGACCCCTTCCCATTATTACGAGGAGATGAGTCTAAAGTAGAGATCTGTCTTACTCTAATCCAGAATCCTGTCAGTTTATATAAAAGAGTCGCCTGAGACTTTATTATTATGATCTCTCACTCTCACTCCCATTGCATCATGCTCACATCCTCTGTCTGCTCTTGCTAATACTATTTATTTTCCCTAATCCTTCCATTACGGAATGAATGGGGAAAAGATTAGAGCTCGCTTCTGCTTTGGAGTATGAATGACTGAGTAGGCCTAAGTTGCCCTAACCCAGCCTAATCTGCCCCTAAGTGCTGAATTGAATAAACCCAGATTAGTGTTTTTATTTCGCAAAGGCCCATGTCCTACCTCGCCTATCGCCAACCACTACTATGTATGTTCTACATATCACTACTGCAGTAGGAATAGAAGTACATGCTAGGCTCTTATTCTGGGAATTCCTTACACTCTCGTGTCCTTCCTCTAATCTTGGGCCAGTGCTAATTATCACGTTCTGAGCTCTGTGAGAGGAGGCCCTATGATCCCAATTCCCCTACTACTCAGTACAGCAGAGCTGAGGCTGATACATTGTCGTGCGGAAGGACCATTACTTTATAATACTTAAACCAATCCTAATTTGCTCCTTTGGTCTTGGCATGCATACATATTGTGGATTACTCCCGAAATAGAATGGTGGGGGTAGTTCTGTTGGCAGGAGAAACCTGTATTTATGGTCCTCTACGCCTAATGAGACTCTAAGAAAAGAGATTTGAGGCATATTATTATTACGGGCTGGGAAAGTGGGTCCTGGCACAGGGAAGATTTATTTCCGACTGGCTTAGAGTTCGGCTAAACTCCGGGCCCCAGCTTCCTCCAACCAACCATGATAATAATAGAGTGAAAAGTGTGCTGCCGGATTGCCTCCCCTATATCTTCCTTAGGCCGGGCCTTTATATGTCTGTATCTCCATCCAGCCCAATCTACACAATGAAGCTGGGCGGTAGGAGGCATGGGTGAAAGTAAGGAGATTATTAAATTGGGGACTTGTAGGCTAAAGTGTATTAAGGAAGCGGAAGTTTTGAGCCTCCTCCAAACTTTCCCCAGGATATGAATAGTGATCCGCGGAGCCCTTTTTTAAAGTTCTCAGGATGTAAATAATATGTGGGAGATAAAAATCCGGGAGAGCCTCCCTCCCGAATAATTTCCTGAATTACTACTGGGGGAAAGAAACTTTTAATAACTCATCCCGGCCTAACGATATTATTATTTTCCGGCTACTACAAAGTTAGTAAGTGTATTAGAGGGGCCGAGGCTCCTAACCGGCATTTTATTATTATTATCCAAAGACTCCCGGCTCCGCTTCCGAAACTTGAACCACATTCTCTTGGAAAGTTTCCAGCCGTAAGTCCTTACATTAGGGCCTCAGCCCCTATGCTCCCCCCCTCCCTTATTTTAACAGCCTAAATGAGACTGGGATTTATATGGTGAAAGATTAGGCTGAGAGAGCATAATCCTGGATCGGAGAAAGTGGAAGTGAAAGCAAGTGGAAGCACTGGGAGTTTCTCATATTTATTTACGATCTTTTTAAGGCAACTTAAACTCAGTTTTTTAAGTTTAGAAACCAGTTATTTATGTAGCCTAATTCGAGGTTAGTCTAGTTCAGGAGGATCTACGTAAAAATGATAGAGAAATGCAAGCTTTTGTTTTTCCTAGATTTTGAAAATCTAAAGCGGGGAGGTTTAGCTTACTCCTCCATTTTTGATCACGGCGTAAGAGGCGTCTTTTTTTTTGAAAGAAATTGATGTATAATTTATGGAGCGAGGCTCCGCCAAATGTGAGTCCTCGCCATTTCGGTTCCTGTGACCGTGAAGGATTTTTCCGCTCCGGAGTACCGGTTGGCTGCTTCTGGTCCGATTGGCTGCCTACTCTAATAAGTACAAATATTCTGCTTAGCCCGTAGAGTCATTCTCGTAAGTGGTGCTCTCGGAATGTTTTCTCGCGTCCTCTCAGCTGGAAAGCCTTTTGGAGGTAAATTAAAGCGACAATGAGAATGAGTTGGAGTCCGTAGCCCAGGATGGTCATGCCCTGTCGCAAGACAGAATTACTCAAGGAGGCGTAGAAACTATTCCTGTCCTCAGACTCGAGATCCCTCTCATAATAGGCATACCATGACATTGAATTCCATGACCAACAGAATGTAATACATACTAATAATATAGGCACCCCTCCACAATCCACGTAAATAAAGAGGGAGGGAGGACAAAACGTTCCGTGCCTTCCTTTGAATGTACAATTCAATAGCTCCTCTGATGATGACTTTACTATGGTAAACTTGTGAGAAAAAAACCCTGGTATTTCGGCCTGTTGTCTCCATTGTTGATCTACCTCCTACGGCCTGTCATTAGTTACCCTTGAGTTAAGTAAAGAGGATTAGGCTTATTTATGGCTCCTCCACCAATAGGAGCAGTTTAGGATAGCCCGCTTTTGAAAACTAAGCGTCCAAACTGGGGAGTCATACTTATTATGGAACATCTAGAATACTTTAAGAAAAGTATTGGCTTTAAGAAATGCTGATCCTCGTGGATAAAGTTTTAGTATAGTCGGTGTTACTGCTTTTTTAAAGTCAGAAATAAGTATTTTTAAAACTTTGTTAGATACTAGTACCAGCGAACCTAATTGAAAGGAGTAAGCCAGTGCCACTGAAGCCTTGTACACGTAACTACATATATTTTGACTTGGGATCTGTACTGCCATCCCTAAAACTTGAATACCTGATGCAATCTAAGGCCTATATGCGTGAACATAATGGAAACCCTAAAGCTATTTTTTGATTCTACAAAAATGAGTGACATTGAGGACGCATTGTATAGCTCTCCAGTGCTCGAAGCCCTGTAAAAAGTTTCAGGGCTCTTACTGGGAATCTATTGTGTGAGTGAATCAAAAGAGAACTGGGAGGGGGACCTTCCCTGTGTTAATTCTTATTTATCAGAGTTAAATACGTAGGCAGGTAAGGAGTGTATCCTATGCATGGCTGGGTTCTATGGTTAGACCGGAGGATAATGCCTCTTTTTGCTGGTTTTGGTCTTATATAAAGATGGGAATCCGGATGGCTGGGTCCCGTCCTTCTCATTCAGCTGCTTCATTGAATTACATTAAAGGGAGATGGGAAAATGTGAAAAAAGGTAGCCCACCTAGCCAGTCCGCCCAAGACCAGTAGTCTGTGGTTCATCATTGGTTTCTTTTAATTTCCCATTATTTCCCTCCCCGTTCTTCTTGAAGGGCTCTTCTGTGTCTATTAGGGGCTCCGCTGTATTTTGACGTGGAGGGAAGTAGTTGATCTCGAGTCAGATTACTCCAAGACCAACTGAGCATGAAGTGAAGAAAAGAGACGACCCGTTTGTTCCAAATAAAAGGAGGCAGGGACGGGAAATGGGGTTCCGTGTTCCGTACCATTCCTACAGTCTAGGCAGGCACAGCACGAAAAATCCAGAGCGGAAGATGGATATTGTGTGGAAGAATTTGTCGTTGGTCTATACAAAAGGCCTACAGTCTGTAGTCACCATGAGTACCCAACCCAGTCAACTCTGCAAGGGGCTCAGTTAACTTAATTAATTTAAACCAGCAATTCTGATAGTTACTATTGCCAAGTTAGGGGAATTTGTAAACTTCCATTAAAATAGTCGCTAACTTTTACAAGTCTCAAATTCCCGCTGAAGGATAGTTTTGTAAAGTATTATAGTTGCATTAGCGGTCCGAGATTAATTGTGCATGGATATCCAATAAGGAGTCATTGTAGTAAGCGCTAATCAGGCGGAAAATGCATCCAATGCTTGGACACAGTTTACGAATTAACGCTTGTGGTGTGCCTGCCATATAAATGACATACTCTTTTTTGTTACCCTGTTTGGACAAACTCAAAGTTTTAGGAAATGGTGGTGGCTGATCTAATCCGAACTTTTAATGTATTGGTCCGAAGTCTATCTGTAATGATACTCAGGCACCTTAATGTTTCCCATATTTAACTTGAGATTAGAGGCCGGAGAGGAGATCCAATCCTGCTGTAGGAGTGAGCACCAAGGGTGGTCCACTTTGGACAGACTACAGACTCCATGTCTCGTCGTGCTCTAATCTATGCTAGCTGGGCCCGTAATGGACCCCAAGCATTTCACAGGAGATCATCATCATCATGCATGAAAGGATGAGCTACACTTATGGGCTCTTCCTCTGATTTTATTCACGGAGTTCATGCCTTTGTAATGTGCTAATGTGTTAGGTTGGCCTGTTGTGTGCACACATTAATACCGGCCTAATGTTTCCAACTCACTTCAGGCTTGGCCGGCTATACCGCCGACTCGGGAATTTAGAGCCTCTATAGGCAGGCAGTTTCATGACCAGAAAGAACTCGTCCTTAAAAACAGCAATCAAGGGAAGATAATAGGAATAGTGGAGTGGAATGAGCCATGACTCTAACTCTCCTTACATAATATTCTACTTACTACCCAGAGTCAGTAATCCGTCTACGCGGCTCACCCATGCTGGGATTTACTGTACAGTATCCGATATACTACCTATACAGTGTGCTTGAGTCAATAGGTGTGACACGAAAAAGAACTGCCGTTGAATGTGGAAGCTGGGTGAAAGGTGAAAGTTACACCTACCACACATCTCATATCATTTACATGCATTGTGATCGAATTGTATTTGGCGAAAATGGATACTCAAATCTGAAATCGGGGTTTAACAAATTGCTAAGCAAAAAGCAAACCTAACCAGATCGAACTTATTCGAACCTAGTTAGACTGTGAAGCTTTGTTAGTTGTGATCATTCATTAAAAAAAATCAACATTTTAAAGACGTCGTATTTTTTTTTAGAATAATAATAACTGGATTTTTGAGAACAGAGAACCCTATGTTATGGTCTGCGTTGATACATATACATACATACATTCCAGAGTGAAAGCATAATCGACTTCCTTCTTGATTCCCAATGGTTTCCAAATCTCATTTGTATTGTAGGCCTCTTTTCCGCCTGAGTAGTAATAATAAGCTCTCTCGCTCTCTGTATGAGAACGAGAAGTCACGAACACGAATATAGTCCATCTCATTTTAACCCAGCCTAAAGGATTTAATGGAAGTGTAATTACTCACGAAATACCTCATTAACTCAACCTGGGTTGCATATTCTAGGACTAGCGTAGTATAAACATGTTTAAGTGGGCTTCATGCCAGCGTCCTCTTAGGACTTACTTCGTGCGTATTAATAGAAAATTGTTCGGGTAGGCCAATTGCTTCCTGTTACTGACGAAGCATGTATAATACAAGATGAATGACAAACAATGCAATGTACCTTAAGTACTCTCCATCCTGCATGCTGACTCTGGGGGACTGGACTGACGTATGGTGGTATGGATCTTATTGGGATGATGAATTTAGAGATGGTGACACTCTTTGAGTTTTAAGTCTGACACTGAACCTGTGCTGATTTTTTTTTAATTAGTCAAAGGATCCGATATCTGATCTGAACCTAATGTGCCGGTTGAGCTAATTTCTGTATCTACTATATTTAATTGAGATTTTAAGTAAGGTTGGTACTTTAGTTTTCGACTTTCTTCTGTTCACTTCTAGCCTTAAAGTGGAGTGTGAGAAAATGGTACAGGAGAAAGCAGAGATGCAGAGGCATTATGTAATGGTGAGTACCTGCGTCCGCTTCTTTCAAAAAGTATTTTAGGATTGAAAGGAGGACCGAATAATTTGGGACGACACGGTTGGTTGTATTTTGATACGCGGAGCCTTCTAATGGGCTCCGCTCATGCATGGATTGGTGTTAATGCGAGGCTTAGTGCATGTGTGGATGTATTTCTGGCTGACTGACTGCATAAGTTATTTGGAGTCCAAAGTTTTGGCACTTGGTCATAGTAGGAGTAGTTTCTAATCTGGGCCACCTTATTAGTCGCTCTTCTTCCTCCTGCTGCGGTTTGAGTTAGGAGGAGCGGACACATTATGAGTGTCTTCTCCACATTCCATCGAATAAACTTTAGTTTAGAATAACACCAACATTAGGGCCGGGTCCTATGTTACATTTTGTATTGACATTGACATGTCAAGTAAGCCTCCCCTCCTCCTTATTTACCAACTACCCGCCTCGCATTCCCATTTGGGCTCCTCCTGCAGCTGAGGTTAAGAAGATTCTATAAATGAAATGGAATTTGTGGATAAAGTACGGAGTACTATCTGGCAAGAGGAGAGAGTCAAGTGTTTGGAGTAATATCCTCCAAGCATTCCAACTCGCTCTCCCCACCATTAGGCAGCAGAGGCCATGGCTGTAACCCGGGGCGTCCACAAGTTAAGTCTCAGTTGGGCACGGCCCTCCTAATAATTTTTAATCAATATATTTGTACGACTAAATTGACACAAAACACAGGTTTTCACTTTCACCATGATATACATTATTTTTGCTAAACCGTGTATTAAAAAAGTACTTTCCGAAATATTGACAAAATACTAAATGCTGCGTCACCAGCTGCATTTCCTACGTTACCAGCTGCCTTTCAGTGGACCCCACCGAAATGGAATCCTGAAGACGAAACTGCCTATAACGGAGATGTTATTAATATATTGGTAGGCATACGGCTTTCTCTTTGTGCCAAGGAAGTCCGTATAGTCGAGGCTGGCTGCCAAGAAACATCAGGCTCAACATCATGATAACGACTCGAATCTGTAGAAATGTGTCGGCTACACTTCCCTTCTGTTTTTATTATTTTTTGTCCCTTTTTCTGCTTGATCTCCAGGACACCGGGATCTTGAGGGAAGGAATGATAATGATCGTCTTGTTCACACATAAAAAAGTCAATGGGTTTCTCCATTCACCTCCGCCAACTGTAACGTAAACTGTATAGTAGAGCTAACTACAGGCGTCAGGCTCATTTTGTGGCCTCCTCCTCTCAGGCCTGTTTATCTTCCGCCCGTAAGGACGGCTCCTGAATGGCAAACATGATACATGTAGACTTGGATTACCCTAAGTAAGAGCAGAATTAGGAATTTGTGCCAGGGGAAGGGAGGCTGAAACAATAAATAGTGACTGTCGTGGAGCGGAATCCTACTTCTTTTATTGCTATTCTTGTCACTCCTCATTTGGGGTTAGCTTATTTTTCTAATCCTTTATTTTGGGTCGGAGCTGAAACAAGGGCCTACAGTAAGTTTGGAAGCATCTTGCATAATTTTCCCCTTTAACTGCTCTTCTAATTTGACTGCTTCATTTAAGAAATACATTGGCGCTCCTCCTAGTCCTAGCGCTATTTTCCACATCAATATAGTAGGGACAGTATGGCCAGCATGTAAATACTGACGACAGTGAGCACGTTTTAGCCAGAAGTTAGTATCTTTTTTGTTCGCTAAATCCCAGACGTATTATATGGATTGACCCAGCCGTGGGCTGTTGTCTTTAAAATTGTCAAGATGTTCCTAATAGTCCAGGCTTATACCATACCTAGCTGCGCAGATGAATCCACAAAGGAGGGGCCTGGTGCCTGGTGAATGCTGAGCAAATGTGTCTGTATTCATAGTAGTATGTATGTGATATTAGTATGTATTATGTATGTTTGCGGTGAGAATCCTCAAATGAATTGTTCTCTGTTTACATGGGCTCCCTCCGAGCCCCTTCTTCTATTTGTATTCAAACGACCCATCCACAGAAGCTATGGATGTCTGGTTGGAATCAAAGGGCCGGTGCACACCTTTCCCTTGTACCACCTTATGTACATTAATATTTTTGTATGCTTTTCAATCACCCGTCCCCCATCCTCGCATGACTGAGCCAATTGCTTACTTAGTTACTTAGCTAGGCACATATAATGGGCTCCCTTTTGCCTTGTGTAAACTCCTCCATCCGGCACGGTAGGTCCATGTATGTATGTATGTATGTACGATGCGCGTAGGATTTAGGAGATCTCTCCGTATGCTATGTGCAAACAAATGGTATGGGATAGTTATCCCAGTATTTGTTTAGTAGGGAGATAACAGAGAGCCACATGCATGCATGCATGGGTCCTAGTGAGAGAAAGCAGAGGGAGAGTAACCAAAGCTCTGTTTGCAGTAGGACCAGCTCTCAGAATAAGTTCAAGTAAGCTGATTCCCTACGCTTAATGTTAATTCAGTCTCTGTTTGCTCATTGAGCGTACAGTGGCAGGCCAGGCCTCACTAGGCTCTAAATATGAACTTTCTCCTGGCTGGAGAAAGTAATGATTGCAACACATGGGTTACTCACACAAAAATGTTACTAAATAGCGGATTATTTTTTTGGTACGTCAACAATAGGAAATCCAGCGTGTCTATTCCAAAAAAAAATAATTTGAGAACATTCAAAGGGAGAGGGCTTGAATCCCCGGTCTGGCATCCTGCTCACGCCCCTCCTTGTGTACACAGTCACTTCTGGAAATGTTTTAATTTATGCCCCTAGTCCCGCATGAGAAATTAATGAGGACCTGCCTGGCTGAGGCTGGGCAAATAGGAAATAGCCGGTGAAAGTCGGGCCCCCCTCCATTCTTATTTGTCTATGCATTTATAAGTTGAGGATTTCCTCGAGCTCCAGGCCGGACTCTGGTTTTTAGCTCTATAAATATTGGATTGCATGTCAAGTCCTTCGTGGGCAGGGCCCGGACTTACTTAACCCGAGCTTTCACTTTTTGTACTCCAGTACAAAAGCAATCCACACCCATTCCACAGTCCTGGCTGGGACGGGAGTTGTCGTGTTAGCATTAGCTGCTCTTGGCTAGTCTCCTTTGTATGCACACAACTCCTGACTCTAATTCACTGTCTACATGAATTGATTATTACATTATGTCAGGCTTTCCTTTTTTGAGAGGGCGGGGATCTGAGAGTACGACCTCAATTGTGACCCGGGCTCAGGCCAACCTACAAATCCCTGGTATTTAATGTAGCTAGCAATTACTTACTTTTCGCTATACAAGGAATTAGTTTTCCAAGGAACACAACCTGCTGGCGGCAGAAACAGCTAAATAAATACCTTACAAAACTAGCCTAGCCTGATCCAACCTATTTATTTATGCCTAAGGTCAGCTAACCTTATCCAGCCTAAAAAAGCCTAATCGTCCCTAGCTCAATATAAGCTATTTCTGCCTGAACTTAACCTACCCTAATCCAGCCTGAACTATATCTAACCCAACTCTGTATAAGTTATATCTTTATTACGTTTGAGCGTACCGAAATAATCTAATTCTCGACAATACGGATTTTGAGGGGGCAATATACTTTCTCCAAAGAGCTTTAATGAATATAAGGGTTAGTTTTAGAATCAACTGTATGCCTAACTGTGTAAAACAAAATAGTGTTCTCTGAATACTGGTAGGTTTTTCTTTTGGTTTGGTGTGAAATTGTCGTAGAGCTTTTCTGGTTGTGGCCCTGTGTAACGTATAATGGGATGGATGGCTGGAAACTCCTTGTCTCCCCTCATTACCATGTAAAGGTGGACTAGTTCATTCACACGCACGCACTAATACGGCCTAATGCTTCAACCCTAAGCCATCCCTACTTAGCTAATATAAATTCATGCGAGCGGAACCTCTGTTGATTAATTAATGAGTCCCGCTCCCCTTTTATCCTAATGACCAACTTCTCCCTAATAGTTATTATAATACAAATATGCTCCGCTATCTCTTCCTCCGACTCCGCCAGGGAATAGGACAAAGGATGCTAATCTCAAAATGGTTTTTGTTTCCACAGTACTACGAAATGAGCTATGGCCTTAACGTCGAGATGCACAAACAGGTAAGCCTTGTCTTCTCTCCTATTATCTACAGTCCTAGCGATGTAGGCTCCAATTATACTCTTCATTATCTGCATCATAATAGGGAGCCGGCTACACGCTCCGCATTTGACTTGTCCACGGGGCTCTTGATAATACCAATTACCATTTTGGACAGAACACACAGAAAATAGGGAAGACCTCTACGGCCTAGTACGTATAATTTAGACTGTAACAAGGTGCATTGGGCTGAATCAACCTAGTCATGAAATAATTATATCATCTTATATATAATAGCGCTAGGACCGGCTATATATATTTCTTTCTTTCTTTATTTATTTATTTGTCTCTAAGTTTGCAAACATTTTTGTCAACAATTGGCAATGCCCGGAAACCGTTGTTGTTAGGACGCCTCGCTAATTGGTACTTCACCCGTTTTCCTCTT
>JAQFZY010000135.1:0-47360 GCA_034696285.1 Hypogastrura burkilli | reverse complement strand
AGTCAAAACGGAGGGACAATTGTCCCTGCAGTTCGTCCTCCTACTCTTTCGATAAACCCCAGGGCTTCCAGGGTTAATATGCTGCCAAGAAATCAAATTTTAAAGACCAGGTAATTCTCGTGGCCAGCCTATGTCTACATATCATTGATTTTGAATAAATGCGCATAGGAAAGGTAGGATTGCGCATTATTTTAGGAATCGCCGGTGCATTTCTTATTTACTATTAAAGAAAATGGGGATCTGGCTCACTTCCGACGAGATCCAGACCCGGCTCAATGATGGGGAGGGGCTGGACGTTTGGGCCGTACTTTATGGGGGCCGAGAGCTTCACAATCCCGAGGTCGAACCCTGCCGACCGTTGTTGATGCTGAGGATGGGTCAGGATGCCGGACACGGCTTCAGAAACGGCTCCCGGGTCCGAGATCGAGGTGGGCGTGGTGAGGAGACCCACGTAGGCACGGAGCTGGGACAACGGGGCATCTTTGATGAGGCAGTGGGCCGCAGTGAGGATGTTGAGGGAGTTGTAGATGACGCCTCCGCACTTGGAGACGTCCCCGTAGATCAGGCGGACTTGGAAGGGCCGGCCCCCTTCCGCCACTTCCGTCCCGTCCCATATCCGACTCTGACCAGAATGGGCCTTGGTCGGTCCGGTCCCGCTCCCGCATTCGCAAGTGCAGCTGCTCCCGCAGGAATGTCCTGAAGTGGGATATAGAGCACAAAAATCAGTTCCGGAACATTGTGTACAAAAATGCCTGCCATATTTCTCAGGAGGAATGTTTTAAACGTCCACCAATTATTTCGAAATCTCTCACCTGTTAGAGTAGATTTCCACATGTTTAAATGGCAGCCATAAAATAATTGCAATAAAATACTCGCCTGCGGCGCTATAGTAATTCTTACTAACACGTTTAAGTGAGGATACGTTGAAAATAAATACTTTTCGAGGTTCAAATTGCAATATTTTCCCCTACGGAACCATCCCCATAGGTATCTCTAAGTTCGAATGGTAGGTACGCTTTTTGAGCCCGGATTCGTTCAAAATTAACACTTTTCGGGGTACCAAATTAAAAATATTTCTACCTGCGCTGCGGCGGCATTAGGTGTCCAAAGCCTTTGGACCTCTCCCGAAATTCAAAGCTGGACACAACACAACCCAGGTATTAAATAGCCCTTGAAGGACCCAACCT
Organism: Hypogastrura burkilli; assembly: GCA_034696285.1. Lineage (NCBI taxonomy): Eukaryota > Metazoa > Arthropoda > Collembola > Poduromorpha > Hypogastruridae > Hypogastrura > Hypogastrura burkilli. The sequence continues at coordinate 46,173 of JAQFZY010000135.1, read as the reverse complement.
TTCACGCTAAAAATCTGAGCAACGTACTTGGCCCCTTCCTAGTCCTATTGACGATAATTATTTGTGTAAGTGTGGAATTTGGTGGGAACATTTCAGTAATTTTATGATAGTTGGGCCCGGCCCCCGGCCCTACTTACCAGGAGGGTTTAGAAGGATCAGGAGACCTAAACTGTAGATAATACAACGATTGCAGGTGTAAAAGCACATTTCAAAATTTTAGCAGTAGGTAGTTCGACTTGGTGGAAGTATTATTTAAGGAGGTGACCGAAGCTAGCGAAAGGGACAAGTGAAAGCAGGGCCTGGAATTGAGTTTCTGTGAAAGCCAAGCTTTCGAAGATTCGAAGTAACCAATACTCTACGTTCACTTACTATTCTCCATTCATTCCGATTTCCGATGATGACGCGTCAGAAATTAGAAAGGTAGCTAGTATTACTGTTCCTCAGGCGTCGACCAAAGCCATTCCATAATCTGGTGCTTTTAGAAAGCGTAATCAGTTTTAGTTTCGAAGTGTAGTAAATATTTTAAAATACTGAAGATGAATACCTCAATAAAATGAGCTGGTTGGTTGTAGTAACTCAATACTCTACACAGAGGTTCCTTCCGGCGTTCCGGTCGCAAAACTGAGCCTTGAGTTGGAAACATAAATCAGCCGAACTTCTTCTACCTAAATGAAACTTAAAGAGCATTTCTTTCAAACATTTAAATCAAGTGCGCGAATGCGTAGAAGACTTCTGAAGTAAGTATAGCAAAGCATTGAGTGGTAACTTTTCGACCATTCATTTGTAACGTATTCCCAAAATCGGACTGAAGACGGAAGCCTTTAATTAAATAACAAGTAGCATGTGTAGATATCATATTCATTGAAGAAATCGCCCAATCATTCTCTTCAAAATCTGAACATGGAGCCCTTTCTTGTTTGCTGGAACAAAGTAAAAACTTGTTTGATCACTTTAAAAATGGTACCTTGCTTTGGAACTTACCAAAATTTCTACCCGTGTGTACCCGAAAATATCCCAGCAAGCATATGGGGATTCTCCTTCGTTCTCTTATTCTGATGACACAATGAAAATCCCGTTCCGCTCGGCAACTGTCAGGAACCCGCTTCCCTCAACATGCTTCTTCCCCACGTCATCCCATCAGAGGTCAAAAATCACTAAAGGTCATGGTCATCCATGTATTCCTATACTGGTGGCAAAATATACCTTAGTCCAAACGAAAATATCAAAATGAACGCATATATATTTGCTAACACATTGTAATCTAGACTATTGAGTCAGCATTAAATACCAGCTGATATAAATGCATGTACCTTGAAACGAAGCATCCGTGGAAGTAGAAATGGACGTGACAATGGGCGAGCTTGTTCTGACACCCAGACGGGATATAGACGTACCCCACGTCATCCATACTATGCTGGCCACTCAGGCCAATAAAAAATTCGGATTCGGTCAAACTCCCTCAGGGGCTGGAGCTTGACTTTACCTACATTATTCAAAAGGTCAAATTCCCTATTTTGTTTTGAACTAGTCTAGATTTTTCTGAGGTAAATGTAAGTGCGAGCCATTTTGTTTACGTGTTGGATCATGAACCCGGAATCCGTCCGGTATAAGAAAATGGAGCATTTCCTTTGGCCCATTGTACTTACACCTCCCAAGCAGGGCATCAGCCTTGGGGTCAGAGAGCTGGTCACATTGACTGCCCGTATTGATCGTGGGATAAAAAATTGTAAGTTAATTAAATAGGTACTATATAATATTTGAACGTCACATTCGAAACTTTCTCATTTACCAAATGATGAGTTAAGCGCTGGGCCACTGTCTTAATCTGCAAGGGATTTCCTAAATGTGGTTCGTAGATCCACAGGTTGTGTCCACACCACAACCTGTGTTGCCATCCCTGGAAAGTAATGATTCAATTTCGGGAATATATTAATATAAGGGACATTGTTTTGGGCAGCACTAGTAGTACATATTTTACACTCACAATATTTTGGACAATTTTAACGCCAAATATGAATTTAAAGTATTTCACATAGACACTGGTTACATTCTTTAACCAGATAAATCTGTTTCCCATTGGTATTAGTCTGGAAGTTGAGATGAAGTGAGCTCCAGCCTCCGTCCATCCGTCATCATCATCAGTCCACATTTGAGTTTGGTGGGGATCTGCGAATGCGTGAATGTGCACTGCGCAGGCGCAACCTTGTAGCCTACTGAATGTTACCTCCAATCCTGAATGGTAGTTGCGAAAACTTGGTGAAACGCAATTGCCATTTACCATTCACAAAGTGAAAGGTAAAAGGTTGCAAGGTTTCATGGTAAAAGGCTGGTGGTGAAACGAGCCCCAGGTTAGGTACAAGTGCGTGGAAGCTGATACAGGTGGAGAATCCTCGGATACTTTATGCGTATGAGCTAAAATCCATATTTTTGGGCAGCACTTAATATTAACTCCACTTGAATATAACGGGCCGGAACCCGTTGGTGGGATAGCCGCCTAGGACCCCGCACTTTGCGTAGTGCTCCTCAAGGCTCCCGCTCCAGCCGCCGCATTTGTAGAAAACTGGGGGTCAAAAGAATATCTGGTCATACTGTATTCAAAGGTCAAAGGTTAAAACAGTGGCCCTGCTCTGACATCCGGCAAAGTTCCCGATCCCAGCAAAGCGGCTCGAATGAGAGAGATGAAGGATTTGGGCAAAGGATGAGCCTGCCGATGAGCCCGAGACTGTCACTTGGTCCTTCTGAATCTTACACTGGACTGCTCAAAAAACATAAATCACGGTGTAAAGGTCAGACTTGTATAAAATGGCCTGTAGTATTAGTGCTGTCAACAAATGTAGAATTTAGAATAAAATATATTTTTAAGACAAAGTTTGATGCCGAATTAGTTTTATATGGAAAGGAAATATGGCAAAATTAGTAGAACTTAAACAGTTTAACAGCGGAAAGTCAGAAGGAATTACGTACGATTTATTTTCCATACCTGTTTGAGTCAGTTTTTATGGTTAACATCTGGATTTGGTCATTTCCGTACTTTGTTGCGGTTAAAAGTTTATATTTTTTGAGGAATATTTAAACGATCACCAATTAATTGGAAATCTATCACCAATTAGAGCAGATTTCATCACCAAGGTCTTGAACTATTTCAAATAAGATAATTTTAATTACGTTAATTAATGTAAAATAAATAATCGTTTGCTCATAATTAGTTTCAAATGATTGATTGAGAATTTACCGTAATTGGTGAGGAAATCTGCTCGCATTGGTGAGAGATTTGGAATTAATTGGTGATAGTTTAAATGGCAGCCATATTTTTTAGGCAGCATTAAATACAAGTCAGGACTTACTTTTTAGTTTGGCGACGAATAAGAAATTGTGATAAAGGGTCACAGGCGGAACTAACAACAGCGTTACTACCAACATTAAACAGAAGATATAATTGCAATAAATAAATGCTCCCATTTCGGAAGAAGTTCGTGAAGAAATATTCCACAAATTTGTATCGTGTTCAACCGTTCAGAAATCAGAATGACCTTGTGCATTTTATAAGTCTCTAAATGAAGCTTATTCAGTATACAGCATTTATAAGCAACCAGCCACACTATTGTATTTTGGTAGTACAAGTCCCGAATCCGGGAGAGCTTCCACTCATACATTAATACATAATAAGAATCCCTTCATTCCCTACAAAACGCGGAACTCGTCATCCCGGCCAAACAAGTTCCTGCGTTCCACACATCTCATAAATGTCATATGAGGCCCTTCAAAAGTTCATGTACTCTACGAGCTCCGACTAATGGATTAATTCAAATTTAAATATCATGAAGAATGGACGGTTGAAGATTAGTTTTATTTGTCCGCCAAGAAGCCGAAGCTGAATCCGGTTTTATGCTAAGAACGTATTTGTTAATAACTAGTTAACATTTACTCGGATCCGAGATGTTTGATGACAAGTGACAGTGACAAGCGAATAAGGTCTTGGAATTCTTCAGAAACGGAGCATTTTGTCAATCACTTTGAAATACAAAATACACTGAGTTACTTGGATGCCGGTTGAAATGAATATTATTCTTTGTAAAATCAGTAATCTTTATCCCAAAGGTTTGACCCACATGTCTTGTGTCAAGTATTTGCCGCAGTTAGTAACTTAACGCATGTATTATGAGCTACTGCTCAAAAAATATATACTTATGCCAACTAAAAGCCAAAATGAACAGAGCTAGATGTTAACTACTGTCTGCGTGCAGAGCTTGGTTCAGAGCAGAGTAAGAATAATAATTACAGAATGAGACGAGTGAGAGTGATGAGTTTTTGGAGGGATTTGATTGCGCTAAAAACAAAGTTCTCTTTATTCGGCTTCAGTCACGCTGACGTTCTCTATAAGTTCACTTTAAGTTCACATGGTTCTACTTTACAAAATTTTCTTGTTTTACAAAAAATAAACTAAAACAGTTATTAGCTGTCGTTTCCTCCGAAGAAGGTTGGAACGATGAACGCGTTCCCGGAGTCGAAGGAGGCTCTCCAACAGATGTACACGCTTCTCAATTGTGTCAAATGGTAAGGTCCTGATGTCATAATTCATAATTAATTTTTCACTAAACTTACAAAGTCAACGCAAATAAATTTTTAACATGCAGTATCATTAAGTAGTAACTGTGTAAGAACGTAAGTCAAAATATTGATATCCGATTCTGCTAGGTACACAGGTAACAGTGACAGGCACAACGCAAGCAACAAGAGACTTAAGTTACTAGTATGGTCAGGATCTAGTTCTAGCCAAGTTCTAGTCAAACTAAATTGCGTACGTAGTTATACCTTAATCTAAGTAAGTAAAGGCAACTGATTGCATTAATAAAATAATAAAAGGATTGTATTTAGTTCTTCCCAAAAAGTACAGACTTTAGCGCATAACACAATTTCCGGCGAACACATGTTGTCTATATTTGCTCATCTCATATTGATATTAGTATTGGCTATTAGCCCATGTGTAATATTTTGATATTTGTTTGTACTTTCAGCAAAAATCTGCCGAAGGACAAGATCTGGAGCCTCGTCACCTGTCAGCACAAGTACTGTGAGGACTGCTTCAATCAGCTCAACAAAGGGGACTTGAAGACCTGCCTCATCTGTGACAACTTTGAGTACGCTGAGGACATCATCAATCATGATTCCTTTGCCACTGACCTCCTTCGAGGACTTCGACTCTTTGAGGCGTGTTTAAATAAGGAGCAGGCTCCTCCTCCTGAACCTGACGTCGTGATTGTAAATCCCAATGTCACTGACATGGAGGTGGACAACGGAACTGATGGGACAGTTTATTATGACGCTGAAGATGAGAAGGATAAGTCCAAATCCAAAGTCACTGCTACTGCAACCGAAATTGAAGACATGTTCGGTGACTCGGACACAGAAACTGGGCCACAGAGAGGCTACTACCGTGAGCCCGATTCCGATCAAGACTTGTTCGTATCTCCTTGTAAGAGCTTCACTGATTCACCGCCGCCGAAGTTGACCCCACATAATGATGATGGCTCGACCACTAAATGTGAGGAGTCAAAGGTAAAGTCTAGTCTAGAAATGGACGTTTCAAAATCTCCCAAAACTCCGTCAATTCTGTCCCGTGGAAGGCTGAGCCGTGCCAAAGTTGCTGTCTGTATTCAGAGTGAGAAGACTGGGCCTGAACAGGAGGGCGATGGAACCAATATCAATACGAGCCCTTCACAGTCACTCCTCTGCTCTCAAACGCCGCCACCAAAGTTGAGTCGCGGTCACTCCGAGAATCGGAGCACAACACCTGGAGAGACAGATTCTGGCTTTGCAGGTCGGGGGTCACAATTTTTAAGATCCCGAAGTCCTAGTCCACTTTTTCCTGTGTCTTCTGTATCCACGCCGTGCTCTGGATTGAGTGCAGAAAAATTCAGGAAAGTTGTCGTCTCGGACCCGCGTTTTGGTAATAACTTATTATTGAAATCTATTACGTATAATATTGAAATCTATTACGTATAATATTGAAATCTATCACTATTTATATTGGAATCTATCACCATTTAAATTGACATCTATTAGGTAGTACTATTTAAAATTTAATTGACATCCGTTACTATTTATTAATATTTAAATTCAATTCTTTTGTTTGTACTTTACTGTACGTTACTTTTGATTGTATAACTTAATTCATTTTTCAATTATTTAAAGAACCAGAGATATCCCAGAAGTCCCGATCCTTATGTGAAATCTCAAGACTGGTAACACTTTCAGCTCTGAAATATTGTCCTTTGTGACTATTGTGACGTAGTCTAGCACACATATTTTTCCAACTTGATCCAACATCAGCAAGCCTTTCAAAGGCAATATTGTAATTGAAATTAGCAATTGTTTCAATGATGCCCTTTGGAGCATTGCCTATTATTCATTCATCTTTGTTTTAGAAGCTCCAGTTCCAGTTGCTAGCGAGAAGTCAAACCGTGGAACCAGTATTGCCAAGCCCATTGAGGACTCCTATACTGCTTCTGAAGATGAATTTCCACCTAGCCCGGTTTCGGTACAGAGAAATGGCAAATCAACCTCAACGTCAACGGCCCTCAAACCAAATTTGGACTCTAATTCTCCAACCAAATTAGTCAAAATTAAGTTCCAGTCTCCTCAGAAGAAGCCGAAGCCAGTGCATGGTGGGAACAACATCGCATCAAAGGCCGTTGACTTTGAAGACTCCTGTACTGCCTCAGAAGATGAGTTTCCAAATATTAGAACACTGGCCAGGAAGAAGGGGAGAACCATTCCAATTCCAAGGAAATCAAAACTGGAATCTGATTCTGAAGACGAGCTTCCAATTCCAAGTCCTTCGGTGCAGATACAAAAGAATCGTAAGCATGAAGTAGCGAAGCCTGTTTCGAAGGACAAGCCCTTGGAAAGCCCAAAGCCTAACCTTGGAAATAAATCGAAACATTTTGAACTTGGCGTTGATAAGCCCGGAACCGCTTCTGAAGCGGTTGTGGTGAAGTGGGCAGGACAGAAGCCGAAACCGAACGCTGATTCGGAGCCTGCGACTGTAACTACAAAGGAAAAGACTCAACCAGTGAGGAAGCAGGAGCAGATTACGCCTACGTCAAAACTTGGCAACAGTTTGAACCTTTCCTCTGACTCTGATTCCTCATCTGAAGACGAGCTTCCGGACATTGATATTGAGTCTTCTGAAGATGAGCTTCCAGTTCGGATCCAGAAAAAGGCCAAACCACCGGTAGCGATGCCAATGCCAGCGCTTAAACCGAAACTGGTCTTCAAACCCAAGGCAGAATCAGAAACGCCTGTTCCTGATCCTCAAGCCAAAGCTAAACGGGTTGAAACTGTAACTTCAAAAAAGCTAAAAATCGAAAAGACGCCAACACCCAAGGCTTTTAATAATTCTGCTACAGCTTCTGATACTGACGAAAAGAAGCCAAGTGCCCCAGTGAAGAAAATTCAGAACAAGACACCAGCTCCAGCTAAACCCAAGGTAACAGCAACACTCTTTTCCAATACTGGACGTCCAGGGAGCCTGCTTCGGAAACCAATCACGGAACGGGTCCAGACGCCTGGAGCCACGGCCTTCAGCATCTTCAAGTCCAAGAACCTAACGGCCATTCCTATTGATTTTGAAGACTGTAAGGAGGAAGAGGAAGCAAGTGAGCAGCCGTCACCTCCGAAAGAGAAGCCTTTACCTGCTCCAATTAAACCTAAAGCTGCAGCCAAGCAAGAAACCATGCTTGTGAATGACGGCCAAGTGGCTGGGCCTAGCTCGCGACTCCCGCGCCAGGCCAAGAACAAGCCTTTGCCTGGAACGCCGGCCTCTCCAAGACCCATCGCCACTGTTGGACAGCGAAAGCGCGTCCCAAGTACGAAGGTCAATGTCAATGGGACTCCAACGAAGAGGACCCATGAGCCCGTTCGGTCAAGCCCAAGAAGCCAATTGAAACGGGCTATAACTGGAGCGGCTGAAACGACTGCTAAGCACAAACGTCCACGAAAGAGCTCTGTTTCTGTCTCTGCTGAAAGCTCTCCATCAGAAGCGCCGGCTCCAAGCATCGTCCCTTCCAAAGTATCCGTTGCCAGCGCTAAATCTAAACAGCGTGGAGCAGGGCTAGAGGCGACGCCAAGCAGCACCTTCTCAGCACGGTCCTCCCGCCGTGCCTTTGACACGGGTTCTCCGGCTAACATTGAGAAGCGGAACCACAAGGGTGAGACTCAACTCCATCTTGCAGCCAAAGTGGGGAACAGTGATAAAGTGAAGCAGCTGATTGAGATGGGAGCGGACTTGAATGCCCAGGACTTTGCGGAATGGACCCCGCTTCATGAGGCAATCTGTGGGAAGAAGAGTGGGCTCCAAATTTCGAAACTGCTCTTGGAGGCAGGCTGTCATGTAAATAAGCTTGGGCTTGATGGAGAGACGGCCCTTCATGGGGCGGTTCGGTTGGGGCACGCGGACATTGTAGCATTATTGTTATCTTACTCGGCGTCCCCCAACATCCGGAACAAGTTTGGGCAGCTTCCAAAGTAAGATCTATCTTCTATAAGTATACATAAAATCGCATTTGAAACTCTGTGCATTTAAGGCTATCCAAAAATACAGACTTTAGCACAAAACAAAGTATGGGAATAAACAAATCTAGATGTTAACTAAATAGTTGACTCTGGTCGGGAACGAATTCCTTCTGAACAGAATAAAGAATATGTGGCCAACATATATATTTGCTCATATAAATATTTTGTTTGGTAGCTTTAGTATTAAATAGTGTTTTAATGTATTTATTTGTTTTTATATTTTCAGAGACGTGGCCAAGACCAAGAGCATTGTGAAACTTCTGGAGACTTTCAAGGGCCCAATTCTCCGGAAGACACTGGAAGAGGATGACCCGACCTTTAGCAATAACTCACTGGAAAAGGCTCTCCTCTTCTTCACTTATGCCCTGGATGAGAACGTGATGGATGACCTTAAGGAGGAGTTCAAGGCTAACATTGCAAAGGAGCTAAGGTATGTCATTAGTGATTTAGGTAATATTACTGCCGCTAAAAAAATATAGACTTTAGCACAAGGCAAACTATACAAGTGACAAAATATAGATGTTTGACACCAAGGATGTTGTCGGTTTATACGGACTTCATATTCAACCCACAACCTGAGTCGTACTCTTTGGTTCAAGATAGGGTTGCCTTCCATACTTAGGTTTGGCTAAAGTCTATAAATAAATACAGGGCTTACAAGGTAATTTATTTTATTGTATAAATATTCAGTATATCGTAATTTACAAAGCATAAGCTATCTCTGTGGCAAACTCCTGCTCCCCGTCCCCAGCAGCCGGAAATACTTTTTCCCCGTTCTCGTCCTTATGGTCCTTGAAGTATACCCGCCCTATTTCCACAAAGCCAAGTTTGGCCCCTATGGCCCGGGTCCCGGGACTCGTGAACGTGCTCCGCAGTGCAGTGAATCCATGGGCCTTGAGGAAGGGCAGGGTTCGGATGTACATTTCACGTGCCAGTCCGTGTCCACGGTATTTAGTTGCGACGGAGGAGCAGAAAATTTCCGCATAGAATTCGCAGGGGAACTGTTTCTGAAAGGCCTCATCCGTGCTCCCCTCCATCCGGGTCAGGAAGGAATAGATCTTGGAGAGTGTGGGGGAGGGCGCGGTTTCCGTGAACAGGGAATCGAATTGAGCCTGTCGTTTGTCAATGTTGAGCTGTATGGCTGCCAACTGAAATACAAATTACAGGGATTAGGTATATCAGCAGCGATGATCAATGTCAACTCATTGGTATTCTAAGCGGTGACGGTCAAGAGTCAATTCATGGTAATTCCTAGCAGCGACGGGCAATGGTCAATTCATGGGTATTCATAGCCGCGGCGGTCAATGGCCAATTCGTAGTTATTACCGTGTGAACGCAGTGGAGACGGTTATGCATTCGTTTTGTCCGCCCGTCCGTATGTCACCATCAAAACTGCTTCCTTCTTTTGCATGTACATAGTTGAGTATCAGGGCGCATTTTTGCTCGTTCGCCGCGTGATCGCTGCCCTGCGCTCGCCTTAAGTCTGAGTTTTATATATAGAAACTCAGATCACGCTTAACAAAATCCTAACTTTACACAGCGTCTCACACGCTATAAAGTCAAACCTCATGAAGATAAATATTGGACATGGATCGTGTCACCGGTCTCAACTAAACGTTCAATTATTTCATCAGTTGACTGTTTTATAGGATCAAATCATTCTAAAACCTCCTTGTTCTACTCATTTACGTATTGCATACAGGTGTATTGTTTTATAAAATCAACATCGGTATCTCTGCTCAAATGTATTAAGCAGTACATACAGGTGTATGGCTTATAAAGTAGACAATCACATTAAATGTTCTACTCATTTAAGTATTGCATACTGGTGCATGGTTTTAAAAAATCGATTTCGGTATCTATGCTCGAATGTATTAAGCAGTACATACAGGTATACATGGCTTATAAGGTGGAAAATCTCATTAAATGTTCTACTCATTTGCGTATGGCATACAGGTGTATCGTTTTATAAAATCAACATCGGTTTCTCTCCTGCTGTTCTACTGTTTTTAAGCATTACCTACAGGTGCATTATTTGAAACATTTAATATCGGTTTCTCTGTTGGAGTCATTTAAACATCAGCTACGTTATACGTTTTAGGATATCCCTTCCGTTAATACAGTTTCTGTCAGTTTATACTGTATATTTGTAGCAGCGGCGGTCAATGGTAAATTCGTAAGTATTTGTAGCAGCGGCGTCAATAGTCAATTCGTAGTTATTTGTAGCAGCGGCGGTCAACGGAAAATTCGTAGGAATTTGTAGCATCGGCGGTCAATGTTCAATTCTTATTTATTTAAACCAGAGGCGGTCAATTGTCAAGTGAAAGGTATTCATGGCAGCAGTAGCGGTCAATGGTCAGTTCATATGCGTTCATAGATCCGGTAGCAGCAGGTCGTCGTAATAGCAGGTCAACAGCAGCGATAGTTCATCTGAGCAACAATTACTATCGACGCTGATTCTTACTGACAGTGGGAGTAGAGTACAACCGAACCTAGCCTATTCTATTTAACCTAATATAATTTAAATGAAATACTTAATACTCTTGCCGTATAAAAAATATTGATTTTAGCATAAACTGAACCAGGGAACATTTTTGGGCCATATGAAGCAAAGCAACTATTGTTGGATTGGGTTTAGTAAGACTTAGACTACAATAAATGAACTTCACGCGCCATTTTAGAGTAAACGTGATGCTCAATATCAATATTTATATATTCGGACAATTCGGCTTTCCGTTGCATTTTCATTTTGCATAATATTGCATTTTCGAATTATATGTGTATGTTATGTTACGAGTCTTCCCAGCTTTAGATCATCTAATGCAAAGTCTTGACCGACCTATTTTTGTGTATGAATTTGTATATTCTCTGACATCCGGCATTAGCCCTTCTCAATTTTGTCACTTGACATTTTTCCTTGCCACTCACTTCCCGAGTCTCCTTGTCCCGGACCAGGAAGCTGATCCCATGGCTGAGGGCCAGCCGGACCATCCGGTCATGATCCTTTGCATTCTCCTCACACCAGCCCAAGTACTCATTCATGACCTCCCCCCGCAAGAAGTAGTCTCGGACGTGCTGGCCAACCTCGGCAGAGTCCTCAATGCCCGCCAACGAAAACGTAAAGCCTTTCCAGTCCCCCACAACGTGCTCTGCCATATTGTAAAATTAAATATCCACTAGTTGCCAAAAACAAGCTGCGAAAGATCCTCGAGTTGCCAAAAACTACAGCGAGTTCCTAATTATACGGACTGGTGAACCTCCAATGTATGACTGAATGAGTACCATACGCAAACAGGCTCGGCTCTTTTTTTTTTATTAGATTGACATTGAGTCAATTGGAATTTTGCATACAGTTGTTATTGGACGTATGTAGCTATAGCATTATCTCTGACGTGACTTTGGGTGCTACTACATTACATGATGTGTGCGCTCTGCTAAGCGAGGTGAACTTTTTTGCCATTTGCTGCTACTACGCGTTACGTGGTTAGTCGCAATCCTTTGAGCTTGAGACTGAAGGACGATTCTTAAAGGAGTGTATAGTGTATCATATCATGGGCGTTGTTCCTATGGAATGACTCTGCATTTTTATTTTTAGGCATTTATTGTACCTACAGTAGTATATTGCTTGAATCTGAAGTCAGTATTAGGCATCATTGAGTATCATTCGAAGTAATAATGGCAATATGTGTTGCAGATTGTTTAGGAAATTGAACAGTATGCGTAATTCATACTGACTCGTCAGTTCGGGAGGTATAATTTCAGCAGTTAAAAATTGCATGTCAAATGCATTAGTCTTTCTTCTAGTTATTATGATTTATGGACCATTTGCATTTGCAGAATTTATAGGAGTACTATGATTAATTTAAATTGAGTGTAGAATTTAAATTAATGGCAATTTAAACGGATCAAGATGTGGAAAGTGGAAACTAAAATCATCCCAGTCCCCAGCTAAAGAGTTTTTAGTAATTTGTACTTGCTTTGGCTCTGACTTGTGACCGATATGCTTATTATGTAGCTTATTTGCGACTTGCTAAAAAAAATTGATAATGCAGTATCGAGTTCCCCGAATTAGAGGTCAACGATTTCCAGGAAATAGGTTTAAAGCAAACCCGCAACATTATTTAAATAGTTGCCAGAGTTAACAGATAAGCAGAGTATAAATATAAGTTCCGTATAAACTGAGTATGGGCGACTAACATCTATAGTTGATCATTTGCAGATTTTTTGAGAGCGGAAGTATTTCTTTTGACACCACCAATAGTAAGTCAAACGTTGTCATGCATGCTTTATTTTATTTCAAAGTAAATTTGCATACCATATTAGGTATTACTTACGTAATTGACCCGAACTAGGGATAGTATTATAAATATCTTGCAGAATTATTCAAATAGCGTGACGCGTTACTGTTTTACGGATGCAAGATGCAATTTGTTTAAATGCCATTTTCAGTTGGAAATACCCCTAATTCATTAGAATTGATCAGAATCAACCTAAAACGACCTATAGGCTATTTAAGGTTTAATGTTCTAAATTCCAAATCAATAACCGTTCTAACGGGTATAACCAAAGAGCGGAGTGTTTGCGGTTCTAGAATTCTGTCAGACACCTTCAAAAATCGGAGCATGCTACATTCGTTGACCTCTCTCAGGTCAATGGAATGTCATAGATGAACCGGAATACTGCGGTTGTAAAGAGGTTTGTGATACCTTTGGAATGACCCCACTTGAAAAATAATTGACCTTGACCCTGACCCGGAAGGAGGTCACTTCTAATAAATTGCATCATTGATGGTTCATCATTGTGGTTTAGACAGAGCCAACACCAACAGCAACAGCCAACTTACATCAACAAGTTCAATGATGGATTTCAAATTTCCAGCTGAATGCGTTGTTTGAATTCGACTGTCGTAAATAGGCTATATTGAGTATGAATGGCGTCCAGTTTTCTAATAAATCTGGAACATACTCAGTAGCTCAATAATTGTGCAATAGAACAATAGAAGGCGTATTATGATTCAGAGATTTATTGGACTACTTTGATTTGCATATTTGAATGCATTTGTTGAGTGCTTCAGGTGTCTTTAGACACGAGGCTAAGGAACTCAGTTGTAGCATTTGGGAAGATGCCCCCGTCACTTTGTCCACCTTATCCTTCAAATTGATCCGGGCTATCTCCTTAAAGTTCAGCTTGTTGGCAATGGCCTGGGTCCCTGGGCTCGTAAAGAGCCCGTAAAGGATGAGGAGTCCCTTGGCCCGAACCAGCCTTGACTCAATGGCCCGGTCGTACATTTGGAGCCCGAGCCCCCGGTCCCGGAACTTGGGGCTCACTGAGGTCAGGATGATGGCGGTGACCGGCTCGGGCTCGGGATCCTCCTCGTTCTTCCGGCAACGCATCCCAAGCTTTGTCGTGAGGCGAGGTTTTGGAGAGGTTCTGAGGCGTAAGGAGGTCGTCACGGTCGTCTATGAGGAGCTGGACACCCGCAAGCTGGAATTTGAGGAGGCAGGGTCACAATCCTAACTTAGTGTGACTCAACGATTCAGGGTCACTTTGGCTACAGACAGTACATCGGTTCTACTGAAAATTGCTCGAGATCGAGATCCAACTCACAGTCGCCATTTCCGTAGGAATTAGGATTAGTTGTAGTTGCATTAGCACTTATGGGTTCCGTTACTGTTCTTTGATTGGGTTGCGTTAGGTTAAGTACGGACTTTGGACTAGAAAATGCCAATTGATTTGGGATTTGACTAATTACTGTACTTTTCCTCGAGAGGCTCTTTCTCTTTGATCAGGAAACGTAGAGGCTAGAAAGCTGAAAATTAGGATTCTTGGCTCGTACCTCATTCGATCCCTTGCGGCTGGCCGCGCTGAGTCCCTGCTCAATGATGCTCTTGGCCAGGCTGACCTGTTCCCCTGCCCGCGCCTCGCATTCTCCCAAGAGAGCATTCACTGGCTCATCTCGGACGAAGATAGTCCGAATGTGGAGCTCGACTTCGGGGGCCTGGTCAGGGGTCAGGAACTTGAAACTAAAATCACCCCAGTCACCAGTAACAGCTAACAGCGTCCTCCGTCAACATCCTGATTCCCAAGTACTTATATTTTGTACTGCCTTTCCCTTTGGCTTCTCTGTTTGACTCTGTTTTTTTTAAATAAGAATGCAGTATCACGTCGAATTGCGGAATTTGACGCCAATATTTTTTTGGTAACTGGTGTAAATTATATCAAACAATCCAGTTTATACATTATCCAGTTTCCAGTGTTAAGGATATTGTTAAAAAGTATTTTGTTAATATTCTCTGCGCCGAAATAATATATATTATTGCCCAAAAAGTACAGATTATAGCCCAAAACAGGATGGAAATAAACTAATTTAGATGTTAACCAAGCAATATGAATCCTGCGTGAATCCCGTATGAGCCGAGAACTGACTAAACAACTTGTGTCAAAGAGCTATATTTGCGTATTTGAATGTTTTGTGTTGGGCTAAATTCTATACTTTTTAAAGAGCACTAATATTAAGTCGTTAAATTGAATTTGCTTCATTTTGTTAGAACCTGTTTTATTTTCTCAATTAGTACCCCAATTTAGTACTATTTATTTAACAGGATTTTATGCGCATATAAAATGATCTACAAGCTATTTAAGGCTATAATTGGTAATTCTAAACCAAAAGGTTCAAAAATGGCTGAAGAACTGTAGTTCTAAATAATTTCTATAGGAAATCCTATATTTTTAAGGCCATTGTGGCCACGAACTGGTCTGGGCCCGCTTTTGGGAAAGCGGGCAGCCCATGCTCATCCGTCTCATCTAGCAAGTAGACCCGGGCCAGTTCCACAAATCCCATTTTAGCCCCGATTTTCCTCGTGATTGGACTCGTGAAGGAGGATCGGACCAGTGGGAATCCCTTTCCCTTCAGCAGGGCAACGGATCGTTGGTAGAGCTCCGAGGCCAGGCCCTGACCCCTATACTCCGGCTCCACGGAGGACATGAAGAAGTCGGCGTAGAACTCAACCCCGTAGGCAGCCAGCACGTTGCTCTCCGCCTCCAGCCGCTTCATAAGGCTGAGGATCTTCTGGGTCTGTGGAGACTGGACGTTGAGGGACCGGAAGTCTAGGTGTTGGCGGCTGTCGATCGTCACGCGGACCCCGGCAATCTGTACCCAAACGTAGGATATTTAGATGAGGGCTCTTTGGATTTAATTCATCATCTGATTTAAATCGATAGTTTCAATCATGTCTCTTTCGAAAATCTTTGAGCATGGTGATTTTCCTTCATTTTGAAACTATTTTTGGTTTAAATGAATTTATTTTATAATCCGATGTAAAATCGGATTTTTCCGGATTTATTAGATACATAATAAAGGCATAAATATTAAGTTCAACTGTCACTGAAACGTACCTAATCTATACTACACATAGTTATAGCCTAAAAGTTAGCTAATGGCCGAAGTTAACCAAATTTAGTCTTAATCTAAGCCTACCTAATGTAACGTAAACTAAAACTTAACCTAATATAGCCTCAACTAACCTAACCTAACGACACCTAGCAGTAGCTTACCTAACCTAGGTAAATCTAGCCTGAATTAGCATAATCTTAGTTTTTTTGAACGGAAAAAAGTTCTGTTGAAAAAATTAGTATTCATTTTTAGGCAGAAAATAAGTCATTTTCAGTGGCCTTAAATACTACAGTAAGTAGTAGTGATACATTTAGCAGGCTTTATAATTTGCGGGTAGTTGTGTCAAGTGTTTACTGCCATCTGCCGTCCTCATACACGTGGTGGTACGTGGTAGGCATTGGTACTTTACTTGGTAATGGACTGTATAAATCATATCAAGTACCAAATATTAAACTCATCTTCTAGCCTTTAGTCGCAAGGCACTCTTTAATAATATAGGTCACCACTATCAGTCATAATTTTGTCGAGGTCATCCCCTCACTTGAGTCTAATTGAGCCTATGCAGTACACTAATTAAGCCTTTCGGTCTGTTTATTGACTCACTTGCTGTGTCTCCTTATTGAGGGCCAGTAGGCTGAGGCCATGGGCCAGGACGGCCCTCATCATGAGGTCATGATCCCCCGCCTTGGTCTCACTCCAGTCCAGCAGCTTATTCAGCGGCTCGTCCTTATAGAACGTGGCCCGCAAATGCGTGGAAATAGTGTCAAAGTCTGCCGTGGTCGCCAGCCGGATTTCAAAGCCTTTCCAGTCCCCTTCCACGGCCATTTTGAGAATTATTTGGAATTAATAGACGGCTCAAATTGACAGACTAAATGTTTTCAAAGCTTCACTCCGCCTAAATACTCCCGTACTCTCTCTGGGACTCTGAAGTGTTGATTTGAGTGACCTTAGAGCCTGTCAAGATAGCCAAGAGTGGTAGGAGTAGGAGTGCAGTAGGGCCAATTCGGGGTGGGACGTAAATGGCCAAATACTATAACAAATAGCAGCCCATGTTACAGTACAGAGTGCAGAGTCCTAATGCTACAGCAAGTCACGCAAGGATACTATGTAGTAGGACTGTAGCTATGCTTGAGCCAAACTAATAATTGCAAAACATAATTATCAGGTTGATGGGATTATTCTGGTCTCGTTTTTTGCATGGGCAGTCTATTACTATTTACTATGCAAACCTAGAAGCCTATGACTGGTAAAGGCTATAATGTGGTTAGTCCATTAACTTTGAACCTGGACTGGAACTACAGGCGAGGCTCCTGTACGTTGTATCATAGTGGATCGCGGTTAGCGGTTTTGCCGTAATTTCCAGATTCCAGAATTGAGGCCCCTAGGAATACAATACAATACGGCCTCCTGAATAATTTAGGCACAGAGTGTACGTTGTAATGGAATATGTAATGCTAATCCTCTTCCTGTCTAAATTATGAATGTGTCTTGTAGGAATAGGATTATGATTATACTCAGCGGCTGAAAAATTGGCACATTTGTACTCATTTTATTTGTACGGTTATAGAAATGCTCATTTGTTGGTCTGCATGAGTATGAATAGCAGGTAGGCGTGGTTAATAAAAATGACGCTGCCCAAAAAATATTTATTTTAACTACACGCAAAATACTTTTTGGTGTAAATGCCATTAAAAATGTATACATTTGTAATAATTTATTTTTTTGGTTTGTTGCTTTACAGTTCGGAAGTGACACACATAATATTTGAGTCCAAGTCCCGGGCCCCCCGAGTCCCACTGACTGAGAATTATCTCTTTGGCGTCCTTTCGGGCATTTGGCTCCTCAGCTCAAAGTGTAAGTTATGATATGAGCAAGTAATGCCTGTAGTCTGTAATAGTGTGCTAGGATCCGTGATTCGAGATGATTAAGTTAAGTACTAGGCCATATTTCCACTGGCACTCCTAGTATTAGTCTCTGTTAGTCCTGGCATTTACTTATGTTGGTCATTCCTTCCCTAGCTTAAGTTTGAAGGATTGACTAAAACTGGGCTCGAATTATGAGTACTTCCGTAACGATTCCGCTATTCCAAATGGATTGTTTTTTACGTTACACAAAAAGTGAAGATTTAAGCCCAAATCAATGGAAATGAACCAATCTAGATAGTATAGAATCCCGTAATTACCGACTAAATTATTTAATTAATTTTTCAATATTAATTTATTCGCCCTTATCTCATTCTTATTTTCGAAATCAGATAACTATGTTAGCTGTTTATATGCCTTATACTGTTAAATTGGGCAAAATACTTAAAATGGCGTGATGCTGTTTTGCGGGTACAAGTTGCAATTTTCGATCAAGTAATGCTTCCACGAACTGTCCCTGATCTAGAGCCACAAGAATAATCTTTCGCAGTTAATAATTCCCAACTAAACTTGTGTGTATCCTTTAAGTACGTCCTTATAATGCTTCGGATATCAAAAATCCAATTTTTTAGATGTCAGTTCAAGAATTGTTACCATTTGTATTCATATTTTGTATATGAATATTCATTAGGCTCTATAGCTGGGCTCATCAGTGTATTGTAATGCACGGAGGATCCCAATAAATCAAGTTCCAGGGTCCCCTAATTCAAAAGGCCTTTTCATACGTAAATTACGCTTTATATTTATATTTTTCCTGCAGGGATCACGGAGAGCCTCCTCCAGAAGAAGCTCCTTGGGCCGGAAGCCTACGAAGTTGCCGGAACCGACTCAGACCCCCCACGGAAATCTAATGCCCCCAAACGGGCCCGGCTCAACAAGGAGCTCGGCGTAAGTACCTTAACCCTCCCACGTTACAATCTTAAAGCTTTGTGGGGGTGGTAATTCCTGGTGTTTGTTTTACCAGAATCCGGGCCTCCTCCACGGCTTATGCTTCTACGTCTACAAGAACAGCCTCTTCGGCTCCCTGAAGAAGAAGGCGCTCTGGAGCTGCATTAGGGCCGGCGGCGGGACCGTCCTGATCCGGGAGCCTAATCCGGATCAAGTGGATCCCCTCGAATATCCGGTTCGGTTCCATGGGTCGGATCCCTCCTCAAAGTTCGTCCTTACGTCCCATCTCATCCTATGGAGTGAGGGGAACGAGCCGGCCGTCAAGCATAGGCTCGAACACGTTAAAACACTCACGGTGGACTGGCTTATCCACTCCGCCCTCACCTTTGAGCTAGCTGACCCGGACAAATATCTCCAGAATCCTGCCTGAGATCTATTTAGTCCGCTACTAAGAATAGAGATTTCAGCCTCAAAAATATGGATTTTCGCCCAAGAAAAATGATAAGGAACCCAAATTAGATGTTAGCCCCGGAATATGACTAGGGATCAGGACGGGTACGAATCCCGTATTAACCGACTAACAATTATGGACAATACCTATATTTGCTAATTTACATGTTTGGGTTTAGTCGGAAGTCTTTATTTTTTAATAGGACTTCATAGAAATATAAATTCTAGCGTAAAAAGTATAAAAATAGAATTTTTGACGACGTTTGGATTTGAATTTCCTAATTTGCTAACATCAATATTTGTATGCTCCCCTAAACACCAGGCATACCTTATGAATATTCCAAATTGTGTGACGAAGACTAATAGAATTATGCCGAGTCTTTTGATTTTGGTAATACAGTTAGTACCAGTACGCGAGAAAATATTTGAATAAATATTACATGGAGATTCTTCCCTTTGAACTGGGCTGGAATGGTTCACTTTCACTTGAGTGCTCTCCCTTTCCCTTCTGGGCCCTTTGTTAAAAACAGTTTATGACTGGAGGAGGAGTGAATATGAATAACGGAGTACAGTACAGTACTTGGGTCTTTTATGCAAATTAGAAGGCTGAGGGGGAAAATGGGGCTCAGTTCTTTTTGAGTCCGACTTGGCTTTCACTTCAGAAAATGGGAGTCCATTTTTGCACAAAAAAAATAGAGGCCCGTAATTTCCTAGTATGTAGTATATACTGGATTTTTTGCAAAAGTTCCTTTTGACAGGCAGTGGCTTGTTGCGGAGGGCTGCTGGGCAAAATGGTAGGAATATTTATGAAGTTACGGGTGGAGGAGGATTGTGTGCTAAAAGCTTTCTCCATTTTTATAAATGAATCTCTCCGTACTTGGGGAGCTGTAGCTGTGTGCTGTATTTTAAAAGTATCGGTGTTTTCTGGAATTAGAATTTGCTTGTTTAATGCTGCGCCAAAATATATTTTAACCCAAAACAGATTAAGCAGTGAACAGATCAGATGTTTCCCAAAATGGACAGAAAAATTAGTGTCCAATTCCAATATCTATATTTGCTCAGGTGTATTTTTTGGGCCTAAAGCATCTATTTATTTGGCAGCATTAATATTCAGTCACTATAATTGAAGTATTTTTCGAACCTTTTGGAAACAATAACCACAAATGTTTTTTTTTTTTAGCTGTACTATTTTTTTCTTAACGAACCTTCTTTTCTTTACATTTTACTGTTTCATAACATTTTACCAGAAATAGGTAATATTTAAGTACGATTTTATTTAGGTGCACAGTTCTACCTTCTACCATTTACCAGATGCTAAGGCTCAGTCGTATTTAATCTGTTTTCACTCGAACACATTTGGCATAGAGATTCAATTGTAATAAATCGAACTGCAGCAGACTTTTCGTTAAATTCGAATAATTATACTGACCTTCCGCTTTCTAATTTCGAGGAATCATGAGTCAATTTTCGTTTTAAGGTTTTAGAGGATACGGATTCAGATTTTTCGGATTCGTTAATTTAAATGCTTTTCTTGCTAAAAAAATATAGACACAATCCCAAAGGAAAGTTTGCAAGCAAATATATAAGTACATATGTTTTAGTTTAATTTGCTCAGTTCTAACTCATAGTTTCGATCTGTCAGCATATCTGCTTCTTGCTTAAATACAATTAGAGATTTAATTACTTATAATAAATCGAACGGCAGCAGATTATGCATCTGATTCCAAGAATTATATTGAATCTCTGCTTTCTAATTTTGAGGAATTCAAATTGACTTTATACGTTCGACATTTTGAAATTTCGACTTTAATGCCGTTCGACATTTCGAAAATTCGACACTTAATCTTTCGACAAATTGAAGTTTCAAGATTTGAGCCGATCGACATCACAATATGAACGTGCGAGATTTCATACTTCGACATTATTAACGGGAACCGAATTAACTGCACGCCGAACGTAAATAGCTGACTTCACTTTCGCCAAAAGTGATCCTTTGGCTTTGGGCATATTCTCGTTTTGCGGAAATATATTGCAGAGATTTCGGATTCCGTAAGCATTATCATAGGTCCAGCATAGGCTAAACTTTGTAGAGTGTGAAGGGCACTTCAGGTTCCCCAATATCGCCCACGCAAATAGATCCTTCGACTTTCTCCGCCGTGCCTAACTTTGACTTCCTTCCGCCCCAGCTGAAAGCCAAGTTTCCGCCAATCCTCATATTTAAAAATAAGTTAGGAGGCGGCCTCTAAAAATAAGCCCAGAGGAACTTTAGCAAGAACCAACAATCCCCGATTTTTTCTGTTCTCTTCTGTAGTTCGTCTTGTGCCAATGCCAAGCCGAGACATTCCACTCTCGGACTATGAGAGGCCAAGGCCTGGTGGTAAGATTTATGCATGGGACCCTCTGTACAATGGAATGGAGCTGGGAGCATGGAGTAGGATTGTTCTTTTATCTGTCTGGCGGGCCGGGTGAAAGTTTCCCGTTCTTTGGCTGTCAGCGGAAGCGGGGAGCTTTTTCCCTTTGATTGAGACGCTGCTGCTGAGTGAGTGAGGGCTGAGTCAAGGATCGATTGAGGAGATAATGCTTAATGCTAGCGCTTCTTTCCTCTGTTGTTTTGGCCCATTGTATCTGGGTGTCTCTGGTTCTGGGACAGGCCCTAGACAAGGACTCAATTTGTACTCTAGCGGAGTCTCTACTCCGTTCTCATTTGTTAAATGAGGAAATCCGGGGTTATAACTATATAGTATGTATTACACCCCTACCAAGAAAACGGCCAATGGGCGTCGAAAGCAGCCAGAACCCGAATTTATTTGTTTTCTCAAACTAACTTAGCTTAGGCTAATCTGACCTAATCTCAGCTGATAGCGTCATTAGAATGAGGTTAGGTTAGGTTACCTCGATTCGGGTAATGGTCGGTTGTGAAAAAAGAGGCCACAACTAGATGTGGCTATTTGGGGGTCTAGGGTCTAGCCTTATTGTCGGAATTCTTAGGGTGACAACGAAATCTGAACATAGGAAGCGGACGGTCAATAAAATTCTTCGAATTGAATGCAAAGTCTGCTGCCGCTCAATTCAGTAAAAATTAAGGATATCATACCCAAACTATGTGCAAATGTCACTCAGCTCGATTTTTCTAAAAGTTAGTACACTTATAGATCTCGATGTCCTGAACAATGTTTAAATGAGTGCCATATTCTCTCCATGTGACCTTTAAATGACCTGAAGAGGGTCAAGAAAGTGACATACGGCCTTGAGGGTTATTTAAACATTGTTCAGGACCTCGAGATCTATAAGTGTATTAATTTTTAGAAAAATTGAGCTGAGTGCCATTTGCTCATAGTTTGGGTACGATATCCAAGGATATCGTACCCAAACGATGGAGAAAGGATTCAGCTATGGATTTGGCTCGAAATCAATACAATTATAGATCTCAACGTCCTGAACAACGTTTAAATGACCCTCAAAGCCGTAGACCGCCTCCTTGACCATCTATCTACATCTACAGGTGACATAAAGGTCACATTGGGAAAAGATGGGACTAACCTTGATTTAGCTGAAACTTAGTATACTTACAGATCTTGACCTGAACAATGCTTAAATGGATGTCAGAGCCATATGACGCATCCTTGACCCTCTTCAGGTCACTAAACTGTCACCGGGTAAATCGGATATTTGACCGTTAGTAGCTCAATGAGGTGACCTATGGCTTTGACGTCCATTTAGCATTGTTCAGGTCAAGATCTGGAAGTGTACGAAGTTTCGGTCAAGTCCAGCTGAGTGCCATTTCCCCATGGTTTGGACTTTGGCTACTATATCCATATTTATTCGACACGATCGCACGCAAGCTTATTTAACGCTCATTAACCGAACACTAATTAACCCGATACTAAGCTAATCTAACTCATATAACTTAAAGCAAACTAACCTAACACAAGATGAATGCTAACCATACATTTTAGCTAACCAATCATTGCAAACAAGCTGAGATAACCTATCCTAGTCAATCGTAAGGAAACTAACCTATTGAAAGCTAAACTATTTGAATAGTAAGATAATCTAGCGCAAGTGGAACTAAACTAACTCAACGAAGGCCTACCTACCTTCATGCAAGCTAAGTTAACGCAACGTTACGTTAACCTAATTTAACGCAAGGCTAACCGAACATAATGCAAGCTCCTTTAACGCAATGCTAACCTAACCTAATGCAAACTAATTAAACACATGCTAATCTAACCTAATGCAGGCCAATTTAATGCAAGCTACACTAACCTCTAAGCTTTTTTAACGCTAGCTAACCTCATCCAACGCACGTTAATTTAATGCAAACTAACTCAACACTAACTAACCTAACGTAACTTCATACAAGCTGACTTAACGTAAAGCAAACCAAATCCACTAGATTATAACATTATAAGCAAGCCTAAGTTAAATCCGTATCTAACCTATCGGAAGTTAAGTTAATGCAAACTAATCTAACCTAATGCTGCAAAGCTTATGATAAAATCATAAAATGTAACTTAACCTCAGCCTAACCTACAAATAATTTTATTATAGATTTGCGTCTTCAACTGGATTTATGATTACGGATTTATCAAATCTAAATATTTCATAGGATGAGCAACTTAATGCTTCAAACTTTCCCAACTTCCCAACGGCGTTGAGTCAATAAGAATACGAATGTGGAAGTACGAAATTGTGACAATGCCATTTGCCAAAAGCGCCCCTGCCACTACGCCTCCCGCCGTGCCCAAGAACAGATCCCTCTTCGCACCCTCCAAAACCTTAATAATGCTAATTTGTCAATTTCCTCTCCCGTAATTGAGCCTTTGAACCCTTCTTCCTCTCTCTCTAAATACACATGCCCTTGTTTTCAAAATCTGGGCCCACACAAGAAGGGCCGGCTTACGGATTTTGGGCCAGGAAGGGAAATAGGGATTTAATAGACCGGCTTGGACTCAAGGCCTCGGGCTCCTCAATCTCATCAACACAAATAGAGCGAGCCCGTCTATTTCGGATCCTTAGAAATAAATATGAACTATCCTCTACGAATTGTACAAATATTCGAGCTATTTGTTCCGGTTCCTTATCCTGCATAATGAAAACGCACAGCTTGTCTACAAGAAGGCAATGAAGGCTACCAAATAAAGGGCTCTATTTAATTCTGCACAAAAATTCTAGTTATTAGCCCAACATAATGGAAATAAGATGAATCCAGATGTTAAACAAAGAGTATGACTCAGGTTGGATTTGTAATCTTAAGGTCAAATTTGTATTTAAAATATTTTGCACAGCCATAGATTTATATATTAAAATAGATACTTGTATTACAGGCATTGATATTTGGGATGAGTTTTGCAGATTTTAGCCAAATCCATATACTAAGCTTACAAGTAGGCGATTTCCGATACCT
Source organism: Hypogastrura burkilli (assembly GCA_034696285.1). Lineage (NCBI taxonomy): Eukaryota > Metazoa > Arthropoda > Collembola > Poduromorpha > Hypogastruridae > Hypogastrura > Hypogastrura burkilli. The sequence continues at coordinate 21,539 of JAQFZY010000135.1, read as the reverse complement.
CTGACTCTGAATAGAAATCCGCCATTACCAAGTTCAAGTGCGTGGAGGCAAAATATAAATGTGTGGGCGTTGTGGGAGCGCTAATAAAGCCTGTTGTTCCGTAAACTAGAGCTGACGGTTGGATCCCATTCCTGCATATTTGATGATGATCAAGAACTAACCTAGGACCACAATGGGCAGATAAGAGAGGAAATCCCCCCGTTCGGATTTAGAAAATGACCCGGATCTCCCCTCCAACTTTATTTATTACGGAACTGATCGTGACTCGCATGTCACATAAATAGACTACAATCAAATTAGGGTCGGAAAACGGAAATCCAGGAGCCGGGCACTTCTAGCCCAGCACTTACGCTAATCTTCTATTCCTGTGTCCAAGGTTCTTTAGCATTATTTCTGCATAGGCAAACCAATAATACGGGATTTAATAGCACTTGTACTTCTTCGCAATGAATAACGGAAAACTTACACACGCAACTTTTATAATTCTAAATTATGCCTATACCATGAATTAATTTTCAAAGAATGGAATGGAATCAATACATTTTTTAAAAACTTATTCTGGTGAACATATTGAAAATTGTAAGAAAATGGACTACTTAGCTACTTTAAATCCGTTAGCTAAAATGAGGAAATATTCGTATTACCGATTACAAATTATATAGATGAGTTGCCAGTTACTTGTTTTTATGCAATTTTATCTGCACTTTACAGAACATTGAATCTGTTCGCCAATAAGTATGAAAAATCTATAGTTCCGATTCCTCACATTAAAGTCAATTTCTAGTTTCGATTATTTCTGTCTGGTCCTGTCCTAAACGTTTCGTACCTTGCAAAATTGATATTTGGACTTTTCAGAACTTTAAATCCGTTCGTCAAAATACAAAAAAAAATGTATAGGTGAGTTAATTCCGCTAATTTACGTTTAGGTTTATCACGAACCAAGAATGAATTCACTTTGTTTAAAACAACTATTAGTAATAGTGCTGACATCAAAAAATTTTTTTTTGCCCAAAATAAAATATTTAAACGAGAAAATAATGATATGAGTCACAATTTTTTTTGCCAATTTACGGGTTTTTACTTTTACTATATTTTTACTATAATTTACGGATTTTATTCATATTCCGTAGCCTACCCGAGTCATGCTCTTTGTTGTACATCTAAATATGCTCATTTTCATACTTTGGGGTCAAGTCTATTTTCCGGACAGCATTTAATAGACGCCATAATATATTGGTTTGAACCTAACGGCGACCGAACTATAAAGTAACTTCCCACAAAAATTTTCCCGCATGCCTATTTCGAAATTTTTGAGTGACTTTTACATCCGGACTAAAATTCCCGAAACCCCGAAGTCTAGGACAAATCAGAGTCCTACTGCCTAACACGCACCGACGTACGTAGAATACGTTCAGTTGGGCCTTTTGTCTAAATAAGGGATGAGAAGGCGTGAGGTGGGAGACAATGGGAATACTTTAAGCCTCCACACACACCTCTCTCTCTGTATTCTGGCCCGGAACAGTTCAGCTCCGCTGTTAGTTTCTGAAACAATTTCCTGGCTCCTGATCCGAATCCTAAGGAGCTCAAGCTAAAGGGCTCCAAAGTTCCCAGTAGGCACACTACAAATGTTTGGAACAATTTCGCTACTCAATATAAGTATGAATGATTCAATTTATTTCATGTTTTTGAAAGTCTAACTTAATTTCCGCTCCACTCCCCTTCAAGTTCGAGGAATACAAATTCAGAGCAGGTTTTTAAATAAAAAGTATCTTAGATACTACAATTATTAGAGGCATATGGAATGGGGAACCTCACTCCGGGTCTCTGACGTATTTATATTACAAAAAGTGTTACATAATGATAATGAGGAATATTTAAACAGTCACCTACTAATTCGAGATCTTTCACCAATTCGAGCAGATTTCCTCACCAAGGTTGTGAAATATTTCAAATCACCGAATTTTAATCCCGTTAATTATTGTAAAATAAATCATCTTTTCCTCATAATAAGTTTTAAATGGATGGTGAGTGATTTGGTGAAGTTGGTGAGGAAATATGTTTTAATTGGTGAGAGATTTCGAATTAATTGGTGATAGATTTTTAATTAATTGCTGACCGTTTAAATGGCAACCATACAGATTCCGATTCCCTAGTTAGAAGGCAAAATTGCTTTAGGAGTAAAAAGCTAAATTAAAGCTAAATAATATATAATATAAAAAAAACAATAAATCTAAATAAAGTAAAAAGTTATCTGCCCGTTCAGGGAAAAACACAATATATTTTGCTATCAACCAGCCTATTTACTTTCCTATGAGCAGCTCCCATTGTATTTAGGCTGTATAGAACAGAATTAATTCCATTATTTGGCCTTTGGCCTCACCCTAAATAACTATTTACATGCTTGGGAAGTAACACTGATTGAAATACTGAATCTAACTTTGTGCATTATCGTGGATGGTGCATATAACAACCAGGAATCCAAGTGACACAGTACAGTACACAATACATATACATTATCCCACGTGCCTCAACCTAATCTTACCTGAACTCTGATACATTTATTATCACACCATTGCTATATTATATCTGAATTACCTATTAGTTTTCATAGCAAACGCGTTGGATCCATAGTTTAGTTCTATTTCCTCGTGCCTGGCCTACAGTCGAATACATCGTACGTAGGAATTCGAATGGACTTTTTGAAAGGGAAACGGAGGAGCTACGAGGTCCTTGGGCCCAAACCCCCGCAGCGGGGTCAGCACAAGTGCCTCAATACTATCATCAGTGTACTATTACTGGCTATTGCGGGTATTATTACGGCCGTCCTTGTGATGGACTTATTCCGGACCCAGCCCAGCAGTACGGAAGCGTCCATTTTAAGGTCAAGGGTCCTAGGTCAAAGTGCAGGGGTCCTGGTCGACCTTGACCAGGGCCAATTACGTGGGAAGAGCATGACCTCTCGGGGCGGAAGGGAGTACTTGGCCTTTACGGGGGTTCCCTATGCCAAGCCACCTTTAGGAGGCCTCCGGTTCGCTGTAAGCTAAGTCTTATATTTAATATTGTCCGAAAATATAGTTCAACCCCCAAAAAAGTATGCAGATGAGCAAATATAGCTGTTAACCTAAAAGTATGACTTATATCGGGTATTGGAGTTGAATCCCGTATAGAACAACGAAGCCATTTGTGTCCAACATCTACATTAGCTCATTTGCACACTTTTTTATCGTTAAAGTCTATATTTTTCGTGCAAGAAGTTAATTAAGCTAATTTTGAATTTCAGCCACCGGAGGCAGCTGAGCCCTGGAACGGGACCTACGACGCCACGGACTTTAAGCCACAATGTATACAACTGTATAAGGACCGTGCGGGGAACGTAGGGCCTTCTGGGTCCGAGGACTGCTTGTACCTAAATATCTATACGCCAAAGGTACATTTCCATAATTTTTAGGTTTAGGCTTAAACATATGTACTTTCTTGCCAGCATTAAATATTAAATACAAGCCTTAAATCTAAATAGATTCATTTTGCTAATCTAGAAAGCATCAGAGCTGACCAGCCGTGGATCCCGGTTCCCGGTCATGGTCTACATTCACGGGGGGATCAATAACGGGAACAGTAGCCAGTACGGGGCCGACTATTTCATGGACGAGAACGTGGTCCTGGTCATGGTTCACTACAGGCTCCATGTCTTTGGTACGGAATATGTCAATTCCAAAGACAGTTGACAGTTCTAGGGGTCAAACCCAAAGTATGATGTTCCCATCTTAAGGACCTCCCTTGGGAGTTTGACGCCTTACGGATAATTATCAAGAATATTGGATAAGGACTTACAATTCTGTAAAGTTTCGGAATACTTGCACCCCGCAGGGCATCTGAACACTGGTGACTCCGTGGCCCGCGGGAACTTCTGTGTTAAGGACCAAGTGCTGGCCTTGCGCTGGGTCCAGGACAACATTGCCAAGTTTGGCGGGAACCGGCGGAAAGTGACGCTCTTTGGGAATAGCTCCGGGGCCATGCAGGTCTCCATCCATACTGTTTCACCAATGAGCAGAGGTACGACAAAGGTTACCCGCGTAAATATTTATACAGTGAGATTTTTCAAGTAGATTAATTTTATTAGTCCACATAACCTCGTGCTAAATCAGGTCCATACACGTTTCACGTAGCCCAACTTCTTACCGTACTGAGTTGCGTACTTACTAATTAAATTAGTAAAGAAAGGGTCGCGGCCGGCCGGGGCTACCTGAAACGTGTATGAACATGATTTAGCACGAGGTTATGTGGACTGATAAAATTAAATACGGCGGAGTGGCCCACTTTAAGCCTCACGTATCTATTAGCTTGGTATATGTCCTAGCTCAATAATTATGATTGTACTCTGTACTGCACCGTGGAAAGACACAGGGAAGTGCTTACTTTCAAGGCTGGCTGGTATCTTCTTTCCAATTAATTTGCGCTGAAGAAAATGCAGAGTTTTCACTAAAAGCCGGGCAATAAGCAGTTGTAAAAAGTTCAACATTTTTCAACCAGGGAAAATGAATGAATTAACGTGATTGATCAGGAATTACACAACAAATTAAATTAAATATCGTCGCGGTTATTTCTACAGGATTTAATATTATTAGCAGAATTTGGTGATCTCGGAATTACAAATACATACTGGCGTAAAAATAATCCAGTGCAACAAACAATTGACTTTACAAGGAATTTAAAACGAAATTCTTTAGTTCAATCCCAGGGGCAGGGGTGCTATGCAGTTACACCTGGTATTGGTTGATCTATGAGTTATAATGTCTTGGTAGCTTATAAAGGTTTATACTTAATCCTGCCTAAAAATACAACATTTAAGCGCAAAACAAATTACGGAAATAAAAACAAATCCAGATCTTAGCCTATCAATATGACTCAGATCGGGCATGGATATGAATCGGGTACTTATATGTATAACCCGACTAAAAAATGTGTCTCTTGTTTATATTAGCTCATTTGCATTTTTTATGGCGAAATCCGGATATTTTTTGGCAGTCCTAAATATTTTTGATTTTTTTCTCTAAAGGCCTGTTTCAGTACGCAATTCACCAGTCCGGAACCATAATTTTCCCTAACCGGGTCAGCCGGACCCCGCGTGCCTCTGTGGACGAACTTGGGCAGGAATTAGGGTGCCCAACGGCGGATAGCCAGGAACTTGTTGACTGTCTCCGCCGCCTTGATGCTGGGCTCCTTACGACCGAAGTTCGAGACATTGACTTTATTCCTTCAGTAGAGGCAGGCTCTGAGGAGCCGGAGGCGGATACTTGCATCCCTGACGAGCCGCTGAAGCTCCTCCGGGCCGGGAAAGTCAATCCAGTCACATCAATATACGGCGTCAACTCGGCCGAGTATCTCCTCTACGCACTTGGTAATACATACACGTCATTTCGTACCGGAAAATATTGATTGTACCGGAAAATATGGATCTTTACAGGAAAATCTGGATTTTACCGAAAGATATGCATTTTACAGAAAAATATATAGACTTTTACCGAAATAAAGTTGTATTTTACCCAATCATAGTTGGGTTTTACCGGAAAATAGTTGTATTTTACCGAAAAATATAGATTTTAGCTGAAAATAGTTGTATTTTACCGAAAAGTATAGAGTTTAGCTGAAAATAGTTGTATTTTACCGAAACATATAGATTTTAGCTGAAAATAGTTGGATTTTACCAGAAAATATGGATTTTAGCTTAAAATATTTGGATTTTACCGGAAAATACGGATCTTAATCTTAACTGAAAATAATTGGATTTCACCGAAAAATATGGATTTTTAGCTGTAAATACAAGTCGTTAATTCAGTTTGTATTACAGTTACCTCTTATTATACCAACTCAGGTTCAATTGCTAGATCCGAATAAGTTAGGTTAAGCTTGCTAAATTTTGAAATGCTGAATCTAGGTTTATAGCTTAAATACAGTAAAGTTGTCCCTCATACTTTCATGGACAGAGTATGTCAAACTATTTCACGTTCGAGTCAATGAACAATTAGAGCTTTTAGTTAAAACAATAAACGGCAGCAAAGCGACATTAATTTTTATGATAATATTGCAGACCTGGACAAATGAGCCCTAGTTTTCGGAAAAAGCATTTAATTAAAAAAAATTTGCAAATGCACCCCAGTGTTTAACGTAATGAATTATAGGTATAGCTTTGTTATGAACGCAGTGACATTTGACTTATGAAACTTGACTCTAAAACGTGGAGAGACTAGCTATACAGAATATTATGTTAAGAATACCTTCTATACTTTAAACCTCAAATTAGTCTTTGGCGTTTAAATACAGAACAAATCACAGTTAGGGCAGGATCGGATTACAAAAAGGAATTCATTCGGCTGTATTGGTTGTATGTGTTTTATGTTGTATGATACTTTTTTTTGGAAGAATATTTAAACGATCACCGATTAATTTGAAATCTCTTACCAATCAGATCAGATTTGCTCACCAAGGATTTGCAATATTTCAAATAAGAGAATTTTAATTCCGTTAATTAGTTTAAAATAAATGTGAGTAAATTGCTATAATTGGTGATGAAATTTGCTTGAATTGGTGAGAGATTTCGAATTAATTGGTGATAGTTTAAATGGCAACTTTTTTTTTGCGGAAAATATTGATTTTTCCTGCATTAAAAATGCAATATTTTAATATATTAACTTTTTTCACAGAGACCTTGCTCTTACCAAACAATACGCGTGCAATCAATGAGGCCTGGGACGAGTACGTTGGGGATCGACTAGAGCTTGACTATGCCAAGGATCCGCAGGCCATCACTTCGGTCCTCAGAGACTTCTACATTGGGCCGGGCCGGAACGTGACGGGCGGGAGCCGGGACAACCTTACGAACCTCTTCAGTGACCGGTTCTACGTGCATCCGGCCCGGGTCTTTGCGGACTATGCCGTCCAGCATAAGGGAACCCGGAACTCGGTCTATCTTTACTACTTGAGCAAGCCGGGGCCTCTGAGCTATGCCTCGACCCCTATGCAGTTATACGATCCTACGGATACGGATTTTGGTAAAGGCTCTGCGCCAAAATATACATTTTAGCCCAAAACAAAAGGTGTATTTGCTAATTTATATATTTTGTATTGGGCTAAAATTATATAGCTCTTGGGATAGAGTAATATTTTAAGTCAGAGATTTAGAGGATCTATCAACATTTAACATTTTGACCTTTGACCTTCCAGGGGCAACCCATGCCGACGAAGTTCAGTTCCTCTTCCCCAATGGGAAGTTCCCACGGATTGAGCCCGGCTCCGCCCATTTCAATTTTAGCCAAATGATGGTTCGGATCTGGGTCAATTTTGCCAATACGGGGTGAGCTAAAGTGTTTGAAATAATTTTGTTTTTTTATTCTTGCCCGGTCAACTTGAACTTGACCTTGCAGAGTGCCGACGGGAGCTTCGAACGGTGCTGAGTGGACCGAACTAGGCGGGAAGGAGTCAGCTGGACCAGCCTGGTACAACCTTGACGATGAGCCGAAGATGTTTGACCCCGTTAAGGAACGGATGGGAGTCTGGGACTCCTTTGACCAGGCCGACCTCTACGTCTGATTTACCAAGAAATAATATCAGCAGTAATTCAGTTTTTATATGAACGTCTAGCTTTGGAACTAATATTTTATGGCTAATAGAGTAATTTATGGACTAGTAGATAGTAAGTATTAAGTACATTTATGCTATGTATCTGTATCAGTCGGAGTTGAACTACAAAATATTGTATTCCTACGGGCTCCCATTGTATTAAGGCTGTAGCACAGCATTGATACCTTTACTTGGCCTCACGCTAAATAAATACAAGCTTGGGATTTCCTGTGCAAGTACAATTGATTGAAAAACTAAATCCAATTGTGAATCCATCCTGCATGCAACAATCAGGAAGACAAATGACAACCAGAATTATCCCACCTGCCTCAACCTAATCTTAACTGTATCTACGCTGATACATCTTTTATCACTTTCTTACTTGTATCTGGGCTTAAAGTCTTATATAGGAATTACTACAGTGGAACTCTTGAAAGGGAAACGGAGGATGAGGACCCCTGAAGCCCACTTATGTCTATATTTTTCGGGAGCATTATGATATGAAGTCATGTCAATTTATGAATTGGCTTCAAAAAGACAAGAGAGTTCAAATTAGAAACGGAATCTTCTAACATTCTCGATTAATTTGATGGGTTTATAATGTGTAGAATAAACGTGATGCCGTACGGCAAATTACTAACATTCTTTTAGCCCTAATTTGGACTAGAATCAACTAGATAGTTCGGTCCACCACGGCACGGATGTCATATGTATTGAATACTGCCGACTTGGTAGCTCCCGGTAAATTTTGTGTCAAGGACCAAGTGATCTACTGGCCTTAAAATGGATCCAGGACAGGCACACTTCGCTAAGCTGCGTTCAGTCAAAATAGTCTGATTAAATAAAAATATAAGAAATGGATGTATTTTAAAGTAAATCAAATTTTGTCGATTTGAATTCTAAGATTGTATTTAATCCTGCCCTGAAAGTAGAGATTTGTGCCGTAAGCATAAGTATAGACACTAGCACAAAACAAGGTATGCAAAAGAGCCAAATCCAGATGCGCACTAAATATTTTGTAATCAGGTCGGGTATGGAATCTGCGTTAAATTTTTAAACAATTTTATTCCCTATTGCTAATTTCCTTTTTTTGGGACCCGTCTATATATTTCTGTCAACTTGGTAATACAGAAACGTAATCTCGTACTGGAAAATATGGACTTTACCCAAACATAAAATTTGATCCAGCCTTCCAATCCGTTAATTCAGCCTTAATTAAAGTTTTACAGTTACCTCAAGTCTATAGGTATTATTGTTAGATTCTAGAATTAGGTTAAGCGTGCCAACTTTTGAAATGTAGAGTTTATGCTTATAGTAGCTTAAATACGAACAATTACCATTCTTAGTCAATAAAAAAAACAATCGATAGTGATCTGCATTCCTACGTTGCATGTGTGAAATTAAACTAATAGTTTGAGTAAATATCTTATTAGAACTTTTAGTTAAAATAGTAAATGGCAGGAATGAGGCATTTATCTTATTTTAATTTTCCATTTTCTCATTTTTAAGTACTTTAAATAAACTAAATTTTGGGTCAGTTCTTAAAGAAGCAAAATTTCTCACAATTGTTTCGGGTGTCAAGCTTAAGAACGACCCTCATTTGAATGTCACTCCTTATGGCGCAATAATTTGGTGAAGATATGCATTTTTACCAGAAAATCCACAATTCAAGTTACTAATTCAGTAGAATTAGTGCTCGGTTCGTTATTCGTAGTACTGAGAACACGACAACATTTGTTTCATTCAACCTAAAAAATAGAGTATAAAATTCGAACGATTTTTTTTAACTAGAAATATTATTTGTTCCTTAAATGCATTAAAACTGACACTAAAGTGAGGATTGCACTACAGAAGAATTGGTAAACGATGATTTTGGATAAACCAACTGGTAATTACGTGCTTTTGCGAATCCAATATCTCCAGAAAAGTCTAAATTTGCGAATGACTTTATTGCGCCCACCAAATTATAGAATTTTGATTCTGTCCTGCTGAATGTCCGAATTATGAAACTAGATTCTTCGAACTTGCAAAATTAAAAAAAAAAAAATTTATTTTCCCCTCCCATTCCATACTTTGCCAAGATAAACTAAGATTAGATTAGCTTCGGTTATGTCAGGCTTGGTTCTGCCAATGCATTGCGCTTAGCTAAAGAGCTCTTCTGCAAATTCCAATTTTTGAGGGACACAATTAATTATTTTTAGGCTAATAGGAAGAACAGGAGAATTTAAATACTTCTGTGAGAGAGGCTCAACATTTTGGGGGTTGCTTTAATTTTACTATTAAGCCACTCCAAATCCTCTTCTACCATCCTTAGATTAATTGACCTTCCGAATCATGACCAGAACTATGTATATACTTCATGCATGCAATATCCATACAATACAAATACACTATCTACTACTACACCAAACTCCCGAAGAAAGGGCCAAAAAAGATCTCTGAACCTAGATCCACAAATACATCCAGCATACAAAAGGATAATTTATCATTCATTCATCCCCGGCTGGATCCGGATCTGTTAGCCTGTGCCCATTCCGGAGATACTGAACTACTCCGCAGACAATAACACTACCCAGCTCCTTTCATTCCCTAAGATGCTTGTCTCTATTTCGGTGGGTCCTAGGCGCCGTCCCAACATCCTTTCACTTACAGTCCTAACGCTGGAATATTACTCAGATTTTTCTAGCCCCACTCCATGTGCATTTATTGTGGAGGCTAACAAGTATACATGGATGTCTGGAGAAGGGCGGCGAAATGACGTAGTTGGGCTCGAGCCCTACCCCCAAATATGTGTGTGGGAGGCTTTCTCCGTTCAAGGGAGAGAGGAGCGGGCTGGGGAGCAGAGCCTAATCTGTTCCGACGGCGGAATTTCGTCTTTTCCAGTAATTTTAGGGCGGATCTGGGCCTGGACCTGTGCATGAAATGATGACGGGGCCCTGTCTCAGGGAACTCTATAAATTGGTCAGCGGGAGCTCGGGGAGCCTAACAGTCAGTTAGAGAGGCCAGGGCGGAGTAGAGCTGTGCTTACAAATAGATAGTAGGGTGAAAGGGAGGCGAAGGGTTGAAATAGGGAGAAAGCCGCATACAATACTATTGCAGAGTTCGTGGGGAATTTAGACGAGGATTAATTCCGAACGGTAAGTTTAATTTTACAATATAACAATTTTATTCTATAACTGAAGATACCTTGAAGCTTAGGAAATTTGTTGGGCAGTGTGTGACGTTCCGTTTTGGACTATTACCGTTTTGTAATATTTTTAGCGTTCAATAACAAAAGGTGGTAAAAATGGTAACAAAGCAGAAAAATTGTAGAAAATGGTAATAAAGTAGAGAAATTGTAAAAAAATTGGTAATAAAGCAGAAATAGCGCCAAAATTTGAAATACTCAATGAACTTTTATTATTAGCCTTCATTTTCTGTTTTCTGTCACCAAGAAGTACCCAATCATAACCTTGAATCGTTTCGGAGGTCTTGGACAATAAAATTACGAGTCACAGTTCAAACTAAAAATACAGCAAAAAACAACGCGTTTGCAGACGGAACTTGACACTTGCATAATCAGGATAATCAAGATAATGCGCTGAGTTCTATTTATTACTTTATCTCGCTGTTTCTCTCGAAATAATTTGTTGCAATTTTTACCCCTTTTTTATTTACCACGACCTCCAGTGATAAAAAATGATCCATAATGTTTTTTTTACCCCTATTGTGATAAAAAACGACTACTGTTATTTACCCGAAACCCTGGTCGGAGGAAATTATATACAGTTCCGTACAGTATACAATACAGTATATGGGACTGCCTAAAAAGTATGGCTTTAGCCCAAAACAGAATCTGGAACTGAGGAAGTATAAATATTTTGGTCACAAATTTATTAGTCTGTTTATACGGGATTCAGATCTGATCCAAATTCCATACCCGGCTTGTGTCGTATTCTTCGGTCAACATTCAGTTTTTCTTCAATTTCTTTACTTTATATTTTGCGTAAGTCTATAATTTTGTGCAGCATTCAATACAAGCCGTTTAGAAATATAGAGTTTAACCCAATACAAATGCGTATAAAAAATAAAACTATACACATATTTTAAGCTATATTAAGTAAATTGACTATTATTAAATTAGGCTAGGTCAGGTTTGGGCTACAATAACGGGATATTGTATGACGGGATCTTGATTTTTAGCTTAATGCATATTTTTATGAACAATTAAATGCAAGCTTTCAAATTTCGTATGTATACAGATTTTACCTAGAAATATAAAAAGCCAAATCGTTACTTGTGTCGCCTTACAGTTAGGTTAGGTTATTGTTAGAGTATATTGAAGTAAGGCCAGGTTGCGACTCAACACACCGACTAATTTCTCAGCCAGAAGGTTTTTTATTTATTAAACACGAAGTAAGCAACAAATTAAAATGTAACAGATATTCCTTGCAAATCCCGTCTTAAGCAACAGTAGGTACCCTTGGATACATACGAAGTTGGCACATGGAGATAGGAGACAGACGTTGGGTTCCAATTTCAAATCTCCAAATGTTTCGAAAACGAGCCGGCTACATACATCCATAGTTAAGAGCCTAACTATTTATTTGGAAGTGATGGCTAAATTGGGAGTCGGTGCCATTAGAGATGAAAGAAGTAGACTTAGGGTTGATTCCCGTGTCCCAAACTAGATTTACGTTCCCCTTTGACTCCGGCCTTGGGAGCCAAATCTAATTCCATATATTGACCCGTAGAGCCGGCCCAGTATTTTCCGGAATAAGGGTACCCGTTAACTGGTTCTACGGGCCCGGGCTCCTTTCCGCCAACTTTTCGGATAAATTACTTCTTTGAGAATTCGGTCCGGAAATACATATTCAAAGGCTTCTCCTTTCCCATTCCATTGAACTCATGAATATTGGCAAGAGTGGCAACAGAAACTGAGCTAAAAATGTTCGGAAGTACCTACTCATTTCGCGTGCCATATTTTCACAGACTTTCCTGTACGGCATAATAGGGATCTCAACTTTCTGCCGGTGAAAATTAGAGATTTTATACAAAGCGCCAAGCTACAGTTTGTTACTCCAGTTGAATTCGTGTTTATAGTTAAAATCCAGGGACGAATCAACAACTATTTGGTTAAACAGGTATTTGATTTTGAATTAATTTAAATCTACTAAACGGCATTAAAATGCTTAATATTACTGCTGCCCTAAAAATATTAATCTTAGCCCAAAAAATATGCAAATAAAAATATTGGGCATACATTTTTTAGTCCATTTAGAAGGGATTCTTATCCGACCTGAGACCTTGAATCAGCCTGTTTGGTTATTATCTAGATTTGCTGGCTGCCATTTAACTATCACCAAATAAATCGAAATCTCTCACCAATTAAAGCAGATTTCCTCACCAATTACAGCAGATTCCCTCACCAATTACAGCAAATTACTTACCATTCATTTGAAGCCTATTATAAACAAAGGGATTCTTTATTTTACCGGAACTAAAATACGCTTAATTGAAATATTTCAAAACCTTTGTGAGGAAATCTGCTTTAATTTCAAATTAATTCGTGATCGTATAAATATTCCTGGATTTGCTCAATTACATACTTTATGCATATGGGCTAAAATCTATAACTTAGTTTTGGCAGTATTCAAAAGAAGCCGATTCTATAATGTTCCCAAATATAAGTATTTCTATGACTATAAATGTATATTTTATCGTGGAATATCTATATATTTATTTTTTTGTAATCTATCAGGCGGAATTCCGCTAAATCAAACTATTGTGCCTTTCCCAAAAGATCCCATACAGCCGAATCCGAGTCCTATAGTAAAAGAATGACTTCCTGCCCGGCCCAAATAGTTCCTATTCTTTATTTGGAAACCGCCGGGAACTTTCACCGAAATACCCATTTTTGGGAGCTCTGTTCCCGGCCCGCCAACCGTAACAGATATCCCGGCTAAGTAGCTCTCCTCAAGTTTATTAAAAGGCCCCAGATCTCCAGCTTGTAGCATTAGTCAGTTTACACAGGAGGTCCTTGTCTGCCGACTGTAAGAAATCTTAGCCAAAGACGACAATGGGATCCCGGACTGGCCGGCTCCCGGGCTCATTCATGGGAGAACCCGGGATCCATTTACGAGGCCCTTCAGAATTCCCCCAACTTTCCCCCGGCCACTTGCATACTACTCTATCTTCTCACTTAGGCTTCAGCCTCCATAAGGCCCATTAGATTTTATTTAGTTCTTGAGCCCGAGCCAAGACGAAGCCCGGACCGGATAATGCATTGATAAATATAGGGCCTCCAAATCCGGCCTGAATTATGAGCCCGAGATCCAATTTCTTAAGCTGGTCTTTATTTGTAGACTTCCCAAAAATATCAGTGTTGGCCAATCCCTTCCATACGGTTTTGGGCCGAAGTAGATATATTTTGGGGAGGATTCAATACTTAAATATGCTACAGGCCTGTCCGCACAGTTTGCATTAGGCTTTAGGCAAAACCACGGCTCAGCTGGAGCATGACCACTTTCCCTTTCTTTGGAAAGTTCAATAATTGAATATTTGGGACTTCAAATAAAACGCAAAAGGTAGACGGCCGTATATTGTATTTATTCTTTCAAAGTTGGGAAATTGGGTTAGCCTACGCACACACAGGCCGCTCCTTGTTCGGAATCGGCAGGCTGGCCAAACATACTTTAATAGAATGGATTCGGAATTGAGTTTCAGAATCTACTCTGCGTAGGCCTACGGCTTCCGGCGGATTTAGAAAGACAAAGAGGAATGATTGAGGGGATGACAATGCGGATGGTGATGGTCCTTGCGGTCGCAGCCTTCCTGGCCTCTGAGTCCACAATGGTCATGGTGAGCGGGCGGTACTTGCCGACGCGGGCCCGGGAGGACCGGCTCCAGACGCTGCGGGACCTCGTTCAAGGCGTAAGTTAAGCATTCCAATACGTAGGTTGGAGATCGGGCCAAAAATCATGATTTAAATTATACTTTTTCCTGTAGTTTTGGTCTTTTAACTTAGATGACATTTGGTAATTTACAAACTAATTTTAATCACTACGCATTGAACTGCCTTTACTTTCAGCTCAATCTCTCTACTGTTTCAGACTTCCAAAAATTAACGATTTAATATTACTCCTGTCCAAAAAAGGATTCTTTAAACGATCATCAATTAATTCCAAATCTCTCTCCAATTAGAGCAGGTTTTCTCATCAAGGCTTTGAAGTATTTCAAATACGATCTCTTTAATACCGTAAATTACTGTAAAATCAATAATCTTTTGCTTAAATATAATAAGTTTAAAACACTAGCTGGTGAGTAATTTGCTGTAATTGGCTAGGAAATCTGCCTTACTTGGTGAGAGATTTCGAATTAATTGGTGAGAGTTTAAATGACAGCCCTCATAACTAAGGAGCGGATTTCCGGTTCCGAACCTTTTTTTATGCTTTCATTTGAGTCGGCTAAAACTTTATGTCCACGATTTCGAAGAATAGCTTTTTATATATGAAGTTTTATAAAACCGAAAACCGCCGAATTTGAACTTTAGAACCGAAAAAATTGGTTAAAGCCGAATTTATCCTATGGTTTCGGTTTTTTGGTAAATTTGTGCATATTAGTACATACTTTTGTCGTACAAAAAAAAAGTGGTTTTTTGGTTCTGATTCTTACTTGTGTTTTTTTAGAAATTAGAATAAACCGTGCATTTCATCAGATTTATATGAAAACCTTTAAAAAAAACGACGCTTTTTATGCCAAAAAATGATAAAAAAACCCGCTAAAATTAGATAATCTTGAGATATATTATCGAAATTGTTTGGAAAGCGGAATAAATGTATATTTTTAAATATAAATGTTTCGAACTTCCAAATTCATTGTAGATAAAAATGGATTTATGCCGACCGAAAAAGTATACGTCGCGACCGAAAACCGGTACTTATAAGAGCCAAAAACCGCCGAAAACCGTGCTTTTTGAAAACCGGAAATCCGCTCCTTACTCATAACTTTAGACTTTAGTCAAAACCAACGTATGTGATATATTTGTAAATAAGCAAATATAGATGTTGGACAAAACATCGAGATTTAATAAGTACTATATTGGAAAATCACGCTCTATACCTATAATACACATATTTTGTACTGTAGTTTGACGCCTTCAAACTTACTTCACAAAATAATGTATTACTACTACCTTAACCTGACTATATTTAAGATTTTAATTTGTCATATTTCCTGTAACACGCTATGAGCTAGAGTCTATACATTTTGTGGGGGGTTAAGAAAAAGCCACAATTAATCCATAAATCGGTCTTGAAACTTGTTTTAAGCCCTTATATTATGCATTATAGTTTTAAATATGTACCAAATACAGACTGCTATGAAAGTCAAAATATTTAAGAAGAAGAGTGCAATACCTTTGGCGACTTGCTGATACTGTTATTTTATGCAGTAGCACGGTATGCCGTCCAAGTGATAAAGATCCTCAATACATAATACAATATATAGGACTCCGAATTCCGATTTGCATCTCCATTAATTCAGAGGAGCAAGCAATCGCATTACTCGCATTCAGTAGCTTTGTAACTCCAATAAATTCTTGCAACACATTATTCAATAGGAAAGAATTGGTCTCTTGCAGAGTTGGCTCAATACTCCATAATTACAATTTACAATTAAGAATCAGGATTGGGATTGGGATCCTCATAGGCATTAAGATGAGGAAGCGAAAGGGAAAAGGCGAAGCGCAACACGAGAATACAATACAAATCCATATACACAGAGTACAATATTGTGTATCCAAAGACTTTTTTTTTCCAATTCTTAATGGATCTTACGTAAGAGCTTAGAATTATATGGAACTTGCACAAAGACGAAAAATAACAATTAATACTGAACAATTTAATTGCACGTACATACAATGCAAATCACGACAAAAGTGATTTTAATGCCGTTTATGAAAGTTATTTTATCATAATATTACTTTTGTGTTTCCTCTACAACATAGCTTTAGATATCATCGTGTTGGTAGGCGATAGTAAATAGAATTTACCGTAAAACCATATGGCCGCCATTTCCATGCTATCACCAATTAATTCGATATCTCTCACCCATCAAATCAGAGTTCCTCACCAATTACAGCAAATTACGCAAAAAAAATATGAAATTTATTATGAGAGGAAGATTATTTATTTTACAATAATTAATGTAATTAAAATAATCTTATTTGAAATATTTCAAAACCTTGGTGAGGAAAATTGCTCAAATTGGTGAGAGATTTCAAATTAATTGGTGATCGTTTATTTATTTCTACAAAATATGCGAATGAGCCAATATATGTTGAACACAAATTGTTTTATCGGTTTATAACCCGATTCGACTTCCAAGCCCGACCTGAGGCAAATTACTTGGTTAACATCTACATTTTCCATACATTGTCTTGAGCTCAAATTTATACTGTTTGGGCAGCATGCAAATACAAGCCTGTAGCCTAATTACATATAATCCGTACTTCCTCTTAAGTTGAAGCCTGTCCGCGCTTCAGAGGAACCCAAACATTATTCTGCAAAACGAATAATCCAAAACTTTGCCAAAAAGGCATTCAACTCAGCCTGAGTGCCAAATATTCGAGCCATAACTAATTATTAATGCGGAGACAGGTCGTACTTAAAATTTACTGCATATATGTCGTACTAAAAATGTCTGCATATGTCGTACTAAGAATTTCTGCATATGTAATATGTCGCATAGTAACATTACGCCCGCCGCTTCAGCCCCCTCCATCCATCATCAACTTTGTACTGTATTTTGAAGTTCTTGGAGCTCAAACTTATTAATTATGCAGTGGAGCTCATTGGGAACTTTTAGGACGACGTCCTCAGCTCAAAGTATCCTACAAAGTCCTTAAATTAAAATTAATTGTTGCTGCCCCTTCCCCTTTGTGTTTCTGAATGACAGCCGGAGCCTAATTTTCCAACTTACTGCCTGCCCGCCTCCCATTGTCCGTTTGAAGAGTTCTGAAGGAGCCCTAAAGTTCCCAATTGACATAATATAATGAAAGGCTACCAACAGGTGCGTAGGGATCCATTTGCTCAGGCCTATCGTATCATTCGATTCAACGGGCAGAACTAAGTGACGGAAAACACTGTTTTTTCCTCCCACGCCCTCATGATAATGTTCTGACGTCCTATTTAGATATTTGCCTATTTAGATATTCATAGAAGAGGAGCCCGGGACCCACATCCGTGGGTGAGTCTTCAGGGACCCCCGTCGTCGTAATGGGCCTACAGGGCTCCTTCAATATTTAACGGACCTGATTTATTTACAGGCTCCCGCCTAATGAAGCCCCTACTCTAAATAAGCTCGGCCCAAAGGAGCTTCTATGTATGTAGGATGTAGCCGCTTACCTAATTTTTAATGTTCGGCCCATTCCCAGAACCTTTGAACTTAGAGTAGCCTCGATCTGTAGTGAAGGCTCCATAGTCGTTACAGCCCATGTAAATATTTATCGGAGGCTTTAAGAACTGGAGCCTTTATGATCTGGAAGTATGATGGAAGGCTCTTACGTTTACGGAGGGCTGGAGGCATGCTAAGGAGGACCAGGTGTTAGGCAGGCCTTGATTAATAATAGTGTGAAAGTCAAGGGGATTAGGCTAATTCTTTTTATGGTCCCAAAAAATATATACTTTAGCCAAAAATAAATTCAGGGAATTTGGGAATCTAGAGGTAACGAAATAATGTGACTCAGATCGAGTTTGGGATAGGAGTCCCATATAAGCCGACTAAATATTTATACCTGCATCTGTGCATACTTTAATTATTAAATACAGGATTGGTGAACAAGAGCTCCTGATCAATGATCATGCCAAACCACACTGCACATTAGAATAGAACAGTAGCATTCCTAGCTGAGAATTGAGCCAATTTCCAAATTCTTGGTAGAACATTATGGATCTTTGGCTGGATCAAAAGTGCAGGAGCTTACTTTGAAGTAGGGCTGGAGTTCCTCTTGGGCAATCATCTCTAATTGATTTATGCGTAGCTACCTTTCATCATTTTAGTTGGGCATTAGGGAAATTGGGCACAAATTGGGGAAAGCAGGTGGGTACATATTTGCAGAGTTATAGCTATGGTATGGTAATAATGTAGAATAGAGCCAGGGAATGGAATAATATGTACAGTAGGTGGGCGAGAGTATTTATACAGTACTTGGTAACGTTTTAAGCCGAAAAGACTGTAGCGGCAGTCATACGTCGGTCGATAATTTTATTTAAAGCCTGGTTAATAAATCTGCCTTAATTGGTGAGAGTTATGATATATTTGGTGGTGGTTTAATTTTTCCTGTTATTCGACGAATATTTGGCTTTTTTCGTATTGTGGTACATTGATCACATTAATTTAACGGTGGGCATATGTATACGTGCAATGGTAATTGGATTAGCTATGCCTCAAAACAGAGAGCGGCTTGAGCTATAGCTATAAGCTCGGAGATGAGTCGTTTGACCCAGTGCTCCCGTTCTCAGCCTTAACCTCTAATTAAAAGAGATCAGAATTCAGATCAGGTTCCCAAATGCATTTCCACTGGCCTAATGACTCCTTCACATGCAAAAACAAGGAGTAATTTAATACAAAGATGATGAGCGTAAATTCGACCACAACAGCAATATTGCAATTCCAAAGGAAAGGAATGAAGCTTATTTGCAGTTACAGGGTAGATTAGTGTTAAGTGTACGGTCTAGGCGTATTTGGGATTGAATTGTTAATGTTACCAATAAATATTGCATAGTATTTCAAAATGGCTGCCATTTAAATCATCACCAAATAATACGAAATCTCTCACCAATTTAAACAGATTTCCGCCCCAATTATCTCAAATTACTCCCAAATCTTTTCAAGCTTAGTATAAGCAAAATATTATTTATTTGAGAATGAGAATAATTAACGGAATTAAAACGTTAGAATTCAAGACACTGGCGAAGGAATCTGATTGAATTGGTGAGAGATTTCGAATTACTTAGTGATGATTCCTCCTTCAAAATGGTTTCCATTTAAACTATCACCAATTAATTCGATATCTCTCACCAATTATTTTGATATTTCTCACCAATTAATTGGATACACTTCACCGATTAAAGAAAATCTCCTCACCAATTACAGCAGATTACTCGCCGATCATTTGTAACTTATTATGAGCAAAAGATTATACATTTTACCTAAATACCGGAATTAAAATTTTCTCTTATTTGAAATATTTCAAAACTTTGGTGAGGAAATCTGCACTAGTTGCTGAGAGATTACGAATTAATTGGTGATCGTTTCATTACATACGAAATCATTTCAAAGATTTAAATTATTATAACTTTAATAATTAATTTAATATAACTTTTAAGTTAAAAATAGTTAGCAACAATTATTTCTGTTTCTTTTTAGTTAAGGGAGAGCCAGTCATTTAACAACAACCGGGCGGAAGTTGGAGGTGAGTCCGGTGACGTTGCCGGGCCGGGCCCGTCCCAGTACGGCGGTCCCCTTGGACTTGGGTCCCAGTACGGCGGTCCCCTTGGACTTGGGTCCCAGCAGCAGCAGCTCCAGCAGGGCCTACTCTATAAGAGAAACGTGGACCCGGACTTCTTCCCCTTCCATGGCCCGCGAACGGTTTCACGGGAATTTTACGGACCCAGAATTCCCGGGCTCGAGTAAATGGAGCCTCGATCCCCCAAACTTTATACTTTGAATCTGAAATTGGCGAAATAATATTTCCAAACGCACTAGGACCTATAACTCCAAAATCCGGAATAGGCTGAATAGTGTTGGACTCTGTTTACTCATAGCACAAGTTTTCTCACTCTAATCCCGTTCCCAGCACCGGTATCAGTAGCCGAGGACTTAACGCTGCGATACCCCTTGACAATTATTTACGTGCTAGATCTAAATGACTAAATACTAGGAGGTAGTGGAAAATGTCGATATCTGGAAAGATAGCCGTCTCGTTGTTCTCTTAGGCAATATTGTACTGTATAGACCCTGCCCCTAGGGAATGTGTAGTCTAGTGCTATAACACTACTACTTGTGAGTCTTTGGAACTTTTGCATGGTTGCATGAGCTGTATAGGTGGTCCCCAAAAAAGTAAAATTGTTTATAAAAAAATATAATACGTAACTACAGAAAATATTTATTTGTGACCTATATCCAGGTGTCCATGAACTATGAACTATGAATTATGTGTATTACGTACTACGACCTATGCCTACTGTATTACTACTTAAGTTCCATTTTAGATGTCAGTATTTATGCTTAACCAAGTAGTTGCTATGATTTATGATAGTCCTTGATTGATTTGGCTTAGATTAGTCTTTAAAGTTCAATAAAATTGAGTAGGTAATTATTTTCACCTGCATCAACGGGAGAGTCACGTCAGTTCCGCCCTACTAATTCATAGCAAATGGCATAGGTTTATACAAAATGGGAATCAATTCCGGTATTAAAATTCAAAGCAGGTAATTCACAGATTCTGGAATTTACAAGGACCATCCACGATAAGTCATATTTAGCTGTAACAAATGGAATCAACGCAAATACTTCACAGCTGTTATCCTTCCAGAGCCAATACTTATTGAACATCTTTGGAAACATAGCGTTCGACTCCTAACTCTTTAAATTAATCAAATTTATCCCATAGGTCCTGCGATTCAAAGGATTCAATGCACGGCTTTTGAAAATAATACATAAATAGCCATAGTCGTAACTAAGTGTCATATTTAAGAGTATTTCGCATCTTTCTAAATTCATAGCATTTGAAACTTGAATGTATAACAGTGAGGTCATAGCTTTTGAAATTCATAGCGGTCAAGTCATAGCATTTGAAAGTTCAAATTCATAGCGGTCAAGTCATAGCATTTGAAAGTTCAAATTCATAGCGGTCAAGTCATAGCATTTGAAAGTTCAAA
>JAQFZY010000134.1:0-47401 GCA_034696285.1 Hypogastrura burkilli | reverse complement strand
TGTAGCTTAGGCGCCTAACTCCTTCACGGTGTAGCGGGCTGAGTTGACCTTTCCCGAAGGTCAAAGATACCTTAAAGTGTAGGTAAATACCTAGTTTTCCACTTTTTGAATTCTCCCAGTGACTTTAAGATAACCGAAATTAACTATAAACAGTTAATTACTAACCGCGTCTCCCATGCCACACTGCAAGGCTTATTTCCTGCATCTGCTCTTTTCTCTTGCTATAGCCAGGGATGCCCTATTCCTCACACATTTTGTAAAGGTCCAAACCCAAATATTGCACCATACACTAAGCGAGAAGACCTGGAAAGGGACAAATGACTTTCCTGTACCTGTTCTGGTTCTGCATGAATCGAATTCTGATTCAATACGTTGGATTTTAGATTAATTTATAAATGTCCGTATAACTTTGTACCGTTTATTGTATAATTTCTGTATTTTGAGTTCTGATCCAAAGTAAGCAAAAACCCATGCATAATTACAGTTGTTAAATTCTGATTTGGTTGACAAGTATTTTAACAATTATTATTGCTTGTTAATTAATAGTCACATATACAAATTTTGACATTTTCCATATTTTGTGAAATAAAAAAAACTTATCATTGAAAAACTTTAGGTACTAGGTATATCTGTTAGTGGTGTTGATTATTGATTTCTTGTATGATTACAAGATTGTGTGTGCTGTGTTATTCTTCCTGGTTGTTGAATTTTATGATTAGCTAATGAACACGTCACTGGTAAGATTTTATATAATTAGAGAATACAATTTTCCATTTAATTCTAATCACAGCTTATTTACTCTCACTTCAAACTGATAATTTCCCAACGCAGATGTCCCGTATTTTCCCCGACAAAATAACTAGGTCTAGGTCAACACCAACTTAATTTGACCAAAATTGAAGAACAAATTTAACTGATTTTCACCGAAGATTTTGGTCATACCTACTGTATTTAATTTGATTAATTAAGCTTGGGTTAGGTACTTGGGAAAAATTCGGTCAAGCAAATTCGGTTGAATTAATTAAGTTTTCGGTCCATTTTGGATTTATCTTTGGTAGTCATAAATGAATGCCTTTTATATCTGGATTGACTTTGACTTTTCTTATTTTTATCAGTTCCTGAGTTAAATCTCTCCGTGAACATCTACATTTCGCTCAAAGCCATAATGTATTCGTCAAAGGCTATAGACATTTTATTCGCATCTAAAATATTATCCCTATTACTGTACCTTATTAGCTCGAACCGTTACTGCTCAGAATAGTCCAGATCCAGCTCCAAACCTGACTGGTCGTTATATCATACTTGGCATGTAACGACACTAACGCAGCCTATGGAAAACGATGAAAGGAAAGATCAATGAGATAGTCTCGTAAACGGGGTCATATTTTTCCTGCGGATATGATACTAGATACCGCATGGCGTAGTAGTAGCATAGGCCCCGAATCCTTTTAACAGCATATGCAGCTTCCGCTTCGCCTTAAAAGTCGGGCCCCTCCTTTATCGCTTTTTCATAAATCAGAAACAATGTGTCTTTGTGGGAAAAGCAATTTAAGAACATGGCCGCGCATACATACATATCTGCCCCAGCTTCTTGTACAGCCGGCTCAAGGCTCCCGTTTTGAGCCGCAGTAAAAGGCTATTGACATTTTGTGTCTGGGAAATGGGAAATACATCCGCTCTACAACCTCCAGCTCCAACCTAAACTGCCGTACACAGGAGGAGGAGAAAGGTAGGGAAAGTAGAGCAGGAGGAGGCTCCAGGGAATTGCATTAGTTCGATAAGGACTACACTCCCTGTCTGGCCCTTTAGCGTGTTTTCCTATTACGCAGCGTCGTATCGTACATACCTAGAAAATAGTACATACCTAGTTTATGAGTAGGAAATTATAGGATTTACTACCATCTCTCGCTTGTTAGCCGTTCCGTGTATTTCTCCAATTATGGAATTGAGAGCGGAGTTTAATGTCTTGACTTCGTAGTTGGGGTTGAGAGATTTATTTAGGTTTCCGATTACTATTGGCTTGGGCCAATTGGATTTGTTAGGAAGGTCTGAGGCTTGGTTAATCGACGAGACTGGCAGAGTTACATATCGTTTAAATAATTGAACTTACTGACATAATTTCATATGTTGTCGATTTTATGAACACCTATAGTTGGACAGTTGGACATTAAGCGTACTGATAGGTCAGCTTGGAATGTGGCTCTCAAGGCTTTTATGAAATAAAATCAATTAATACTACCTTTCATACAGAAATGCAATAATTTCCTTAGGTTTCGGTGCTCTTTCTAATGGTGCAGTATATCTTTTGCTCTAAGGCCTATATACTTTTTGGAAATCACTAACATTAGCCCTTTTCAAATGCAAAAGTACTTAATTAGTTGATTAACTATCTCGACGAAAGCTTAATTCATTATTACCGTGTTAGCGCAGTAAAGGCAGTTATGTATTTGGTTTGTCTGTCCGTCAGCAAGGTGCTAACTTCTAACTTCACACGGCCACTCGTCATATGTAGTAGCTTCAAACCCTGCAAAGCACAATAGTCAAACTTGCTCTTGTCACCGGACTTGACTAAACGTATAATTATTTCATTATAGTATGTTAAACCTAATTATCTAACTCACTCGTAATTAAAACCAGCATTATTACGAAGAATACTTCATTGTAAAAAGAAGCGAGTATTGAGAAGCGAGATCACATATAAGGCTCTAAAATAAAAATTAACGAAGCGTGTAGACATTTGTCAATCTCTAATTATGGGTAAGACCTATTTAAAAGAGCGTAACAATAAGGAAATTAGATTGAATTATCCTGTATGAAAGTACAAATCTTGAGAAGCCAAATTGACTGTATTGAGTTTAAGACGAAAACTAAACGAGCATTTTTTTTTTGCTTTGTTTTTAACTTGTCACAGGTGAGGGTTGTCATGGAGACGAGATGATAAAACCAACTTCGTCACTGTGAACTAGAAAATATCAATAATTATTCTTACTAACATCGCGAAAACTCACCATCAACGTTAATACGGTTTCTATCAGTTTGAACTGTTTATTGATATCAGAGAGCCTGGATATGATTCGAAGTTTTAGTTTGCCCTATGATTGATTAAACACCTCGACGTAGATTGAAGATTAGGCTTTAGTTCCCATCTCCTCGTCTCCCTCCCGGTCATAGTCATAGTCATAGTAATAAGGATTTAGTACAGCAAGTCCCGTTTCCCCGCATATTCGTTCCCATTCATTCCCTCTCCTACTTTACACTCTCCAAACTTATCCCCTTGTTTCCTGCCGGGGGAAGGGAAGAGTGGCCTCTTGTTGATACTCAGGCACCCTCCATACCATGCTCCATAGCAGACAGCCGAAAGGAGAAAGGGGAAGGAAAGGTTGGGCCATATACGCTGTTGGATCCGAATCCCGGATCTCAGGTCCAGAAGCCTGTTGTGGCCCGGTTTCGGATTCGGGAAAAATTAACTCTGTACTGAAACTGAACGCCGCCATTCTCCACCCAAACAACCCTTGATGTAAAACAAAATATTGTGTATGATCTGATCAGTGATCAGTGTATGCTAACTTTTTTAGAATTTGCAATTCAAGATACTAGAAGCTACGCAATATGCCTGTTTTAGTTACAGGCCTCTACAGCCTAAATAATTATTTCCTTGGTGTACTGATACTTTGCGACTTTAACAAAAAAAAAACAATATACCTATTTCAAAAAACAAAATATACCTATTTCAAAAAACAGTAATTCTTAGAATTCTGAAACTTTAGCTTTTAGCACAAAAACATCGAGGCATACATAGTAAAGATGATATTCCATATAATGGACCATTCGCATTCATTTTAAAATTGAACATTATTAATCAATTACATCTGACTGGTTGATATAAAATCTGTAAAAACATCTAATTGTCACAATCGTGAATCTAAGAACATTGTAAAGATATCCTAAAATCCTAAAACTATGCGAGTATTTATGTACAGTTTGTATTTTTGTACATAGATCAGAAAACCTACCAACGTCCACAACAACAACTCGTCAAAGTGAAAACCTTGCACCTGATTTGTATTATGATCTCTGTATTTTAAAGATATTTTTTAAAAACTCTATTTGATGATTAAGCTTAACTCTCTCATCTAAATCATAGATTTAGGTGAGAGTAGGTATATTTGAAATAATGAAATAAGTGGACTTTTAAAAAGACCAACATAATGAACTCCCTGGTCCCTGATCCTGTTAACTGTCCGTAACCTGCTCCTACTTTCGGCGTAGGGAGAGAAGGTTGGAGCCTAAGCCCTGTAACATTTTATCGAATTTTCTCCAGTCTCCCTTTCTGATCTGAGCCTCGTTGTGCCCTTTCCCGCAGTCGCAGTCCATTTAAGCCTGAAACCAACTTTCCCGTGCTCCTTCCCCCGTAAAACGACGTAGCTCCAGCTACGTACTTTTCAGTCGGATTCTCCGTTCGTCAGACGTCTAGCCGTGACTCGTCTCCAATTACTCTCAGTCATATTCCGGCCTGGGCTAAAATAAATATTCCGAGTTCTTCCACCAGTCTTCTAGCTCGGTCTAAGGAAAACATTGGAGCCCAGTCTGTGTTGCCTGGGAGAGTGTGCCAAGGCCTGAATTCAATTTCCATTTTAATTTGGCTGAAAGTAGAGCAATTAATTCCGGAGCTCTGCCGAGGAGTGCATTTGTGTGTAGAGTGAAAGTTGGGAGCTCCTTAAGTTCTTTGTGGCTCGGACGCGGAGCCCAATCCAATCCAATCCACTCCACAGAGAGTTTATACATAGGAATTTGAGCACTACAGCTACTACGCTGCAGCAGTTGAGAGTCCCGTGTTGAGAGACTGATTTTATGGACAAAGTTTTCATCCCTCAGCCTTAAGGTAAGGGAAAAGGAGGAAGTTTAGTTTCTTAATGGACTTTTATGGGGCTTTAAAGTCCGGAGACCGGAGTACCTAACCTAAGTAATGCATGAGGATGGTCAATTCCGGGAACTAATCCTTCCTGGACTATGACTGGATCCAGTGGGTTGAGATACTGAGATTTCCCATTGTACTCTGCAGGAGTCGGAGCAAGGCATTAAGATTGTGTCGATCAGGATTGACGTCATTCCGTCTCACAACTTTGGGTCTTAAGTCGAAACCGGCCTTAATCCTGGCTCCGACCTTGCTATGCCTCTCTCCTTGAGGAGTAAAGGTCAAAAGGTTGTTTGGGAATAATCCTACTCATTTCCCCAAAGGTCTACTCAAGAGTATAGAGACAGTGGCCGCTGGTTGGCGAGCTTAACGCCAAGGATACCAAAAAAGTACACCAAACTTTGTAACTTTAGAGCCATTTAAGAATCCAAATTTGAATTATAGTAATCGATGTACCTACTGGTACCTCCAGTTTGGTTTGGGCGTGTTTACAGTTGTGTCCTTCTAAGTTATGTTAGGATAGGTGTAGGGTTGACGTTAGGTAGCATCAGCTTTGGTCAGGCTACATCAGTGTAGGTTAGGTTACACCAGTCCCGGTTAGGTTAGCTTACATGGGGTTAAGTTGCGCCAGGTTAGTTCAGGTTAGGCTTAGACCTTGCACTAAGTAAGGTAAGACCAGGGTGGGGTAGGTTAGGTAGCTTGAATCCGGTTACACGAGTTTAGGTTAAGGTTATCTTAAACCAGTTTAGTTTAAGACACGGGCTTACGTTAAGTTAGGTTACGCCAGTTTCGGCTGGGTTAGGTTACACCAGTTTACGTCAGGTTAGGTTACACCAGCTTACGCCAGGTTAGGTTACACCAGTTTAGGCTAGGTTAGGTTACGCCAGTTTACGCCAGGTTAGGTTACACCAATTTAGTTTAAGACACGGGTGTACATTAGATTAGGTTACACCAGTTTAAGCTAGGTTCGGTTACACCAGTTTACGCCAGGTTAGGTTACACCAGTTTACGCCAGGTTAGGTTACACCAGTTTACGCTAGGTTAGGTTACAAAATTTTACGCTAGGTTAGGCTACACCAGTTTAGGTTAGGCGTTATACCAGTTCTGGTTAAGTTACATTACACCAGTTCATCTTCTTATGCTAAAGTTTGGCTAGTTTATGTCAGTTTTGACTCCGAAGGTGAAAGTACGTGAAAGTAGAAAGCCTAGCATGAATCCTCAAGAAGTGTAACGCACTAACGCTATATGCCAATATTTGCATTCACACCGCCTGGTGCTGCCTAATAACAAACCCACGTCCTACATATAGGACTGCGATAATTACACAATTTCCTTATTTGCACCCTCCCAGCTGTTCCCTTTACAAGCGAATTCGTATGTGAATTATGGGCCGAAGCCATTGTAGCTTGTTCCCACATTAATTTGACTGACTATACGCTTTTCTCTGACACTGTAAGGATAGACACGGAACAGGAGTCCTGTACACTGCACCGTATTGATATTGATTACCCTTCTGGTGGCTCAAAGGGCGGGCGGAGGAGTGTCGCCTACAGAAATCCTTTCCCTTCCACTTTCTCCCTTTTCATTGACGAAGGCTTGGCTTAGCCCCGAGAAAAACTAACACCTACCTTTTATTACATAAAAAGTAAATACTGACTAGGGCTATACTATATGGGTTTTAGAGAGTGTTTCTCTTTTGAAAGAAGAGACTGAAGTGGAGGGCAAATACATGGGCGGCTGGCGTTGAGCACTTGAGGCTAGCTTCCTGGTATGCTGCTATAGTGCATCATAATAACAACATCCCCGCTACCCGTCTCAGCTAAAAGCGGAATAGTCCTACTACGGCTCCCACGTTCGGCTTCCTTCCTGCCTAGAAAGCAATATTAAAGTTTGGGGCCCAACAAGACACTTACGACTTAACAATTTATTCGGGTGGGCCGCTTTGAAAGGCCTGACACTTGGGCATATTTCTCCCTTTGTGTCCAAATAGGAAATGAGTCTTCATAATAAATCCTAGGCCCATGCATGTATTAAAAGGGGAACTTTCCAAAGACTATATGCTAGGACGGCGGATGGAAAAGATTAGATTCTGTGGATCCATAAAAGTCGTAAAATGTGTTTCCATTAAATTATATTGGGAGCTGGGTGCAAAATCTGAATTAATTTTGCATTTCTAAATAATAATACATATCTGTACATACTTCTAATTAGAAATTTAATATAGGTTAGTACTTAAAACAATGCTAAAGCATTATTAGGTACTCTAAACCATCCGAATTTTAAATCTGAACTGACAGCTTAACCTGACATAAATTGTTACACATTAGCCGTTTGTAATTTGTAACTATGTTCACACATGAGTTATTCCGAAATAGTATAAATGGAGACCTTAGACGGCCTAAGCAATTGAAGGAATGGGCGGGTTGTAAATATTTAGTTCTAGAAAAATATCCATGGGTTCCTTTTCCCATTTGGTAAACTGCAAAAGCGATTTGATTTAAAGCCCTAATCCAGGCATGGGCCACTTGAACTCCACCCCCGCCCTGGTTCAACAACACAAACATTTGTATTTACTTTACTTGCTACTAATAACAAGAGCCGAGGCCTGGGCCGGCCTTCCATTTATTTCCCGTCCTCATTTTCTCCATTTCCTTTCACTATTGATTGCCTCTTTGGAGGAATGAGGCTGGAAAATACGATTTCTCCATTTTATTGAGCCAGGGCCGGCCAGAGTAATTTTTCCCCTGTAAATGGGATTCCTTTTACTGTATGGTAGTTGGTAGTCTTAGCCTTCGTTCTCCCTACCTACTACGTACCTACATAAGAAATTTTCCAATCTATTTGTCCCACCGTAACTACTCTCAGTCAGTTCAAATAAATGTGGGCCTGTCTCTGGTCGCTTTCTCCTCCAGCAGAGAGCATTGGCAAATCGCAAACGCACATGTGGAATTTTCCGCATGTTTCTGTCACTTTCGGGTATGGGCTCTGCTGGAGCTCAGTCGGGAAGCATTAGGCTTATTAGACCGGAAACTGGGACCAGAGTTGGTTTCCATCCCAGTTCATGAATTAGATCCCATCACACATTGGGATTTAATGGGATTTTATGGATTGTATGATTTAGTCGAATTTGTAGAATTTAATGGGATAAATCTTGGATATTTAATTATGCGGCAGTTAGGGCAATTTTTGAAATTTTACCCCATTTGATTAAATCCCATTATAGTTGTATCCCATTTCCCATTAAATCTCACTAAATCCAATTAAATCCCACCCAAACCCAACAACTCTGAACGGAACTTCTGGATCCAGAGATTTGATTTAGATTTGATTTAGGGATTGTGGCTAATTTTATAGCTACTTCGTATTACAGACTTCGCGTGCCTCGGCCTGGATTTTCCACCGTGGTAAGCGGAAGTTGCTGGCACATTAGTATAATTTACCGTTTTCTTAGCGGGAAGTGCCCAAGTGCCTGGAAGCTTTGGAGGCCGAATTAATCTCAAATTAGGCCTATAATTAGCTCTTCGGTGGTCCGAAGGAGAATATGGGCTGGACACGGCACATTAGGCCAGAGCCCGAGACCGGGCCCATGAAATCGATAAAACGGATGGCAGATTATACGGTTAGCCGTCCGAGACGGATTCGGATTCAGAGGTTAGCCTATCACTCATACCTAAATATACTACACTTATGTGCATTGTAGAGTATATGGGAGTGACAGTGAGGATGGATGGGTCCCAATCCCAATGTGGAGCATCCCTTCGTAGCAGAGTTGTGGATGGACACTTTACATAATGGACTAGGAAATGATGAAATATGAGGAGAGTTTTGGAGATGAATTGTACTCAAGTATGTGTTGTATCCTTGTAGGTATATCCTATTATATAGGTATGTCTTTCTAAGAGGTCCTTTGCAGTATGTAGTATCCACGTAGATATTCGTATCTTTTTTCCTGATACACTATGGGACTTCAACTAGTATATAACTTGAAAAATGAGACGGTGCTCTATACAATCCACTACGGACAGGCACGTAAGATTCTCTGTTCCCTTTGTCACGGGAACTGAAACAAGCGGGTGGCTCAGGTTCCAATCCAGGTCCAAATTATTTGGTTCCTTTGTGTGTGGAGAATGCCGCAGATTTCTAATTATTTTTTTTTGTCATAAATCTGTAAGTGCTAAATAGTTTTGACAGTTTTTGCAATATTGAAGCTATATTCTGTGTACTTAAACAACAGGTCGTCTAAAATAATTAATTTATTAAATAAGATAGAGTAGCTTCATGCGGATAATTGTATAAGTTACACGAGTCCAATGCGTAAGCACAGAACGAATTCGTATGTTAAATCTATTTTGTAATGATTACAGCAGTTCCGATTTGCCTGAGAGACCGACCCGATTTTTGTATTTTTAGGCTAGCTAAAATGTACAAATGCTTGATTTTACACCTTTAACGCTAAAACTTATATTTTGGAACACAGCACTATGACCTCTTCGAGAAGATTTCATTCATACAATAACAATACAACGCATGTGCATCCTTGTGCAATTCCCTTGATTATTTGCCAAGGGAGTGAATCCCAAAAACGCCTGTACTGGAACAGAACATACAGATTTGTAGATGAAGATCTCAGAAAATTCATAATGGATGTTACAGTACTTTGTGGCAGGGTAGATCTTTCTAGTGGACTCGACCACTATTTGCTTAGGCTCGCCTGTTTTTCTTTTGCTGGATAATCATTATTAATGGTGCATTATGTTAGCCCACGTTTCACGTATAAGAACAGACTCATTCATGTTTGACTTGACTTGGAGGGTCGGGGTGGGGGAAACTAACATATGAGGGTCTGTGATCAAAGGTCGAATTGTCAAAAAGTCGTATTAGGGCTTTATAAGTCGACCTCTCAGAGGTTCCTCTTTGCTGGACAGGCTTGGGCGTGGCTAGAGCCTTTCCAAGCATTCGAATCCTATTTACTACTTCTGGCTAAATGGGCTGGAAACGGAGTCCTGGACCATCTCCATTGAATAATAGAGGACTGGAATCCTGTCCCATAGACCTGCATTATTAAGCTGAATCTCTGTGGAGAGCATCAACTTGTCAAGCGTAATCCATGAAGACGTTCTGTGTGTCTGTGGTGGAGGAATCAGTTCCTTGGTCGGGTTAGGCTGACACTACTGCTAAGTTCGTCATAGTGGAAGGAATGTAGTTCATCCTTGAGACGACTCTCGATTACAGAAAGTATACACAAGCAGACAAAACAATACTACAATAAGGATGAGTCAGGAGCTCCAATTTAATTGCACGGCACTCGAATATTAATAATCATTCTATTTTGTATCGCTGCCGACTTGACACTATTCTTAGTGAAGTTTAGTCTGTTGGGCCAATCCCTTTCTCTTCCTAATTGCAAAGAGGCTTGGAAGAGTGAATTGTGACGTGGATCCTAGAATATGGGATTTGTGGAGTGATTGGATTAAGTTCCCCTCATTTTTAGTACGCCAAAAAGTTTCTACTAGAACCAGAAGGGGCTAACGTCATTCCGTAATTTGATTTAAGAAGGAAAAGTAATCTGACTTTTCATTCAGGTATCCTTTCTATCCTTTCTTGATATATCTATTGTCGGTGCGGCGTGTAACAATTTAAAGAACTGAAATTAGGACACAATATTGTAGTATCTCCAGATACACGTGCTTGTGGGAGTGCACAGGCCTTAAACGGTAGTTATTCGGCTCCTTCCGAAGTGGATTTTCGTGTAGAAGGTAATCTATATTATATCCTAGTTGTCTCATAATTCTTGAAAATGGGTCGAATATTCAGTGCATATGCATACCTACCTCAGGTACATACTAAAAACGTAATATGCTCAAAGCTGGAAATAAATAGTTTAGAGGCTTTATATTTTATTAATTCGAAATTAAAGCGTTACGGTGACCATGTCCGTAAAGTTAAATAGTGGGCGGATTCTGGCTTGAAAACGGTATGCTCCGACTCAATTACAGTTTCTAAGGCACTTCTTAATTTTAAATTGTATTATTATATAGTATAGTATAAAAAATAAATTCTAAACTGGTCTAATTTCATGCCGTTGAAAATATAGGTATAGAAATAGATATATCATGCAGTTAATAACGAGCCAAGGTAAATAAGTCAACTCTTTACCTGTAGCATTACTGCTAGGTGCTACATATTCTAAATCAATACCCAACGCTTTCAAAATCTGGGCTTATATTTAAAGCTGCACCTAAATCTAATTTGCTCATTTGCGTATTTCGCTCTGTGTTCAAGTCTATATATTTTGAGCGCACTAATATTAAGTCAAAAATCATCCCCTGGCACAAACTTATGGAACGACCTGATTAGCATTAGGCATCAAACGTAATCCGTGCTTTGTAAGCCGGCCCAATTCATTTTGTCCCGTTCAATCCGAAACCCAAACTTTGGCCCGCATAGTGAAGAGGCCGGATTCAATGGAACCTCAAGTTTAAGCACGTAATTTAGTTTCAGGTCACGCCGGGCCCGTTCCCCATCTTCGTCACCTCATGTGGGTATCTTAAGTTTCCACCTATGTGTGTAAGTACTATCTGAGCCCGCTCATGTCATATCCCTGAAGAGAGCTCATTTTTTAGTGGAGAACAAGTTGTGGGGCCTTATAAGGAAGCCATAAATAAAATTACGCAGTGAAGGAGCCAGATTCAAGAGAGTCGAGGATCTGAAACATATTGGGGCTTTGGCCGAGGATTCCGTTTCTGATCCTACGCACTTATTACTGCGTATACTGCCGGGACGGAAGACAAACAGAGATTTGTGTTTCCTCCCTGTAATAGGCTCGGTGGTCCACAATCCATTCTTACTTCTTACTATTCTTACACTCAAAGTCCACTTGGACTTCAGAAACAGAAGCTCCACACATTATTACAGTTATTAGGATGTCATTGTCTCCCGAGTTCTCGCTTAGTAATGCGGGAGGCGTGGCTCGGGAAGGGTTTGAGGAGGCCACGCCCTAAACATGTCAGCATGGACATTCATCTAAAATCTAAACTGGTTTTTTGAGCCATTGCTTGGATTGAAGTCTAAATATCTGATGAGGGCTTAAGCTGAACACGTAAAATTTTGATTTATTTAGGCCTGTTATGCCACTTATAAAATCATACGTATTAGTTTGGTTAAAAGTTATTTATATGAAGGTAGGTTATTAATTGTATCGTCATGAGTGTTGAGTCATGAGACAGACACCTTAGGATGAATTAGATAGAGTAGATTAGGCTGCATTTTAAATTAAATGTGGATTCTTTACGCAATATAATAGGATGGTTTCTTTTGATTAGTTAATTTAAATTTCACCTCTTTCTGTGGCTACTGAATTTCAAAAATTGTCGACTTTTTGAGAAAATGGATGAATAGGATAATGGGATTTGCAGACGCCGATATGCCGAAATTTTTCTAATGCTCAGTAAACTTGGAGTAAATATATGGAAGTGTAAGCGGAAATGGGACACCATTATATATAAGGGCATAAAAGAGCCAAGTGAAGATGTTGATGGTCCAAAGTGGATGAAGAAGAATAGAGAGATCTGCGGAGGAGGCTCCATATGTTAGCGTCAATTGAGCCTACATGCTCCGTGTCCTTGTCGAATTTCAATTAATTCAGTTCGAAAAACAGCTCATAAAGTAGTCGAGCCCATTCAGCGAATTAGTGTCATTTGGACTCCACTGCACTCGGCTTTGGCATTTATTATAGTCAGTTAGGACTTGCCTAGCTATTCATTAATACTTGGAACCTCGACTCTAGCATAGTCCAAAAGCAGAGATCCAGATTCGGCTACATTGTCAAGTCAAGTGAAGAGCCACTTCCATTCCCAAATGATTTTGATTAGGAAGGGCTCCAGATCCTACAGCAAGCAGCAGGCCGCTTGAAGGAAGTCTGGCCTGTCAGAAGTCAGAAGACTAGCCCTGTCTTTCGCCGCTACGCATCTTCTTCTCCTTTGATGCCAGGAACTGTTGGGAGGAGCGGAAAGAAACAATTGGCAGGAGCATTTAATCCCATAGATTGAATAGGTTCCTGCCCAGGGCCAGGGGAATTTAGTAGGCATTTTAATACGCATAAAATCCGTATTCAATTCTAGGAAATGCTGCGTTCAGTATTGATATTGACTAACTCAATATTAGCCAGCACAGCAGGAAATTGGGTTTAAAAGTAAAGCACTTAGGACAGGATTCAACTTCCGACAGAATTTAGACTCGGAAAATGGCAGAATCAGATTTACAATAGTGCCGGAGCCAGAGTGCTGTTTATATTGGAACTGGAACCTAATTTTTAGGAAATTGGTAGAAGGTATTTCTAAAGAGCCAGAGCTGTGCTGGTCCAATTATCTAACTGTATGCTGTGGAAGGTTGTAGTGCCTTCCTACAGTTTGGACAGTTTATACCTAGAGTTGTAAATTTACTTCCATCTAAATAGTTTAAATATATTCTGTGGGCAGCATTGAACTTTACAATCCTGTTATGTATGTGATGACACTATTTGCTTACCATAAGTAAACCAGACCACATGGGTATTTATAATGTATCATGTCAAAAGCTCCGGGAAATACGCTGGATCCGGGACAAAGTTCGGAATAACAGCAGGAACCTGTGACTCGTTCATAAAAGGTTTAAACATGAGTCATGTGTTCAATTAGTAATTAGCAAGCTTAAATTGAGGACAGGTTCTGATAAATACTTCTTGCACCTGGAATCCACATTTGGTCACGCCTTAGCCCATAATAAGGTAAATAAGGCTCCCACAGGCTTACCTCTGACCTCTGACCCGTCCATCGTAAGTCATCCTTGTACAACGTGGTAGAGGAACCTCCCAAAGTAGACCAGGACGTCCAGAATGTGGAATATGAGGAAGCCAGTAAGGCCCGTAAGAATGAGTCCCAGGAACCAGACCAGCGTGAACCCGGATATGACCCCAAATACTTTCTGCAGGACCGGGGCCAGGAGGAAGACCGTCCCAAGAAAGAATATTCTTGACCTAAAAAACAGAAAGCATTAAATACCTATACCTCGATATATTTTTTTAAATTGAGGTATTAATATTAATAGGCCCATTTTTGCCCAAAAGTTGGCAACACCCGATTCTGCAAATACCTGATTTTTGATGCATGAAATATTTTCACCACTGTTAAATTGAATAACTTATAAATGGCAAAATGCGGCCTAACCTGAAAGTCCCGGTCTCCTCGTAGTAGGTCCGGTTGAGGCGCATGAAGCCGCCCCGCCCTACCACGGCCCCATTGTTAGTCATCCTGTCTTCCGATCTTGGCCTAGGCTAAGGAATCACAGCGCTGCTCAAGGCCCGATCCTTCCGCTCCTCTATTTACACGTGGAAGCTGTGTTGGGCTTATCAGGTGTTCCGAAAAGTTCAACAAAGACCGTTGGGCTTGCAGTACTTTTGCATTCTTCACAATACGTTCAATGAAGTGCTCAATCTTTATGATCTTTACAGTACCCTCACAATAGTGCACAAAGGGTCTTCGTTTGGGCCAAGTTGTTTGTTTACTAACATGGCTTCCGCAACTGTGAATTTTCATGGAAACTTTGATTTAGACGTTAGGTTCTTTTTGATAATTCCCTTGCTGGTGAAAGATATTTTGGAAAATGTAAATTGTTTGGAAAATCAAAATCTCTATTGTATTAACCAAGCCAAGTCTTACTTGGGCGCGGGGATGTAACTCTACTGAAAGTAGGTAGCTCACCTTTAAAAGCTTTACAGTTATTCTGACAGGCTTCAAAGTGTGCAAAAACACTTGCAAACTACCTTTTAATCTACTAGTAGCTAAATACTACCGCGATCGTGCTCTCGTAGTTTGGTATTCAAGGGAAAACCTCATTTCGCCTAAATTGCCATCCTAATTATCCTCGTCACCATTTTTTCAACTCTCTGAATGAGCCCCGCATCTTCTCATCTGTGATTTAATTCATTATCACCTCCACTCCATTACCTCCATGACTTCACTCTTACTATAGTCTGCAGTCTATAACTACCATTTTAGGTAAATTGCAACTGTGTCTACAGAGTCCCAGGCAGAGCTACAATACAATGCCTTCGACATCTATCTCAAACGCGAACTGCGTGCTGGAGCCAAGCTCCCTCGGCTCCTGCATGTGAAAAGATCATTTTGAAATCCCAGCTCCCTAATGGGCTCGTCAGCGGCCTACAGATTTCTAATTTGTTTTTCATCGCGTATAGGCAGGTACGAGGAGGCAGGGTTTCCGTATTTACATAGGCAGTCACCAGTCTCTCCACTAGGCCTCACAGACCCAGTCAGGCACTAATATCAATAGCTCGGCCGCCGTCCATTAACATTTCCCCGTTTGCCCGGGACTAGGAGCCCGGCACTTTTCGGGGGTTTAGGCCCAAAGCCCGGCTGACACGTGCACGTCCCGCCGGCCATGTAAAAGGTCAGCCAGGGCTATGGGCCTTATAGGGGACTCGAGCCCCCGTAAAAATTCAGTGCAAAAAATCGTATCTTGGGCATGGGCTTTATAGGGGAGTCAAGTCCCCGTAAAATGTCAGTGCAAAAAATCGTCCCTTGGGCTCGGCACGTTATCCGGTGCATCGGGGCGCCCATTAGCCCGTAAGGAGCCCTTAAAATTTCAACCCCCGGGGTTGTGGTGCCCTGCTACCTTTTCCAAGGGCCTGAGGCTATGGAAGCCTACCTCAAAATGTGACGTTAAGGGCAGTCTCTGGCCGAAGGGCGTCAGTTGGATTTCGACACCCGGCCCGATACTACAAGGCTACCAAGCCCTTGCTTCTTGTACACTAAGCAGCTGTCACGTAGGACTGGCCTTGCCTCAAGGCTTCGTACTTCTTTGTGCCTCTTGTTTTTAGGCCCAATAATGTGATTCCCCTCGGTGGACGTGCCCTGAGTGCATAGGGGAGGGGAGGGAATTTTTCGTAGTGGCAAGTTCCCGGGTCCCGGGTCGATAGGACCGGAAGAAAGAGGGAAGGTCCTCTTCCCCGGAGTCGCGTGTGTCTTTACGACCTTAATACATATACGTCCCCGGCCAGTGAGTCATCCCTCATCGCAGACAATTGGATTCCCTATAGGACCCAGCCCTG
The DNA here is from genome assembly GCA_034696285.1 of Hypogastrura burkilli. Lineage (NCBI taxonomy): Eukaryota > Metazoa > Arthropoda > Collembola > Poduromorpha > Hypogastruridae > Hypogastrura > Hypogastrura burkilli. The sequence continues at coordinate 31,382 of JAQFZY010000134.1, read as the reverse complement.
CCTTCCCAGCTAATATCATAAGCATTGTTTCCCAATTACCATCCCATTTAACCTGGGAGCCAATGACACGGGCCGGATCCCCACAATATAAGAGTATAGCCATGGAACTGGGAACCAGGCGTCGGGAAGGCGGAAATGGACTCTGTAATGGACCCCGCCCTATCCCAGCTCAAAGAGCCCATCAGCGGGGGAACGGACATTTTTCTCCGACTTTGCTGGTCTCAGGTAGAAATTAAATTGGGAAAACTTTACGCATAATATGAGTTTCGTCGTAAAAATGCATACGCGTAAGTGCGGGAGCAGCCGTCGCCGGAGTAAGATTACTGCATAGGACTCAGGAGCTCGAGGAAATTATAATCCGGAGGTCTCCTGCTGGCCTCAAGTTAGTCACTCCGGAAAGTTTTCGTATTTCGTATAGTATGAATTTTGGGCCGTAAAAAGTAAAAATGAGGAAAATTAGGGACTTGAGTATAATCCAAAAATATTTTGACATGAGGTAGTGCATCTGTGGGACTCTGGAGAGATCATGGCGTCAAAAGTGAGGATGATGTAGATGAGGATCTGATCTTTGGGCCTAGCCTGTCTTGCCTCCTGACATGGGCAGGAAATACACGGCCACCCCTTCCCCGCTCGCTTCAATGATGATGGATTGAGTTCTCCCATTATAAAATATATATGGGAAAAGAATAGAAATTAGGATGACAAAGGCTGATGCTCCTCGGGGTGGAGCATGGGGGTAGTTAGTCTCACTCTATATTGTATACAAGATGGAAGGGCATGGGGCTGTGCTGGGCCTGGATTCAATATGAATAGAATAGGGAAGCTCCACGCTCGTTAAGAATTACTAGTAGGGAAAAATTGGCTACACGTTAGGTTAATATAGTGGTGTGTAAATAAGATAGGTAGGAGCTCTGCTGGAATTCTTCATTTATAGATAAATATTCCGATGACTAAATGAATAACACAAGTCATTTAAAAAATGAGGCTTAAGCTTACATTTGTTAATATTTTTTTATTTTTAAGATCCCAAGGCCTGAACTCCATCTCACTTTCAAAAATCCCAATCCCTCTCATTTTTGAAACCCAATCCCCCGGTCCCTGACAGTATTTATAAAGGGATCCTCCTCCCTGATCCCTGACACCCTGACAAGCCTTCAAAACCCGAGGAAAGTGTCATCGTCATCCTCAATCCCGTCCCCTGGCCTGGGAACTGGCATGCCTAAGCCTAACCCGGAGCTTCAAAGGAAATAATATCTTGGAGTGTTCTTCCAAATTCCAATGAGGTTCCTGGTGGTGGCCTGTCCCCGTCCATAAGCCTGATAAGACACCCCGCCGCCGTGCATGGGGATAGGAAATGCATAAATTCGGAATGGAACGTAGTAGTGGTGAAGTACTTTCTTCCCCCGATAGTTACAATATTATTAGAGGCTTTCCCCCGTTCCGGCCATGCCCTCCTGATCCCGGGTCCCGATAGTAGGAATTCCCATTGATTTTCCCATCCTTGCCTAACCCAGCACATTACGCCACCAGGCTCCCCCTCTCCAATTTACATCCGGGCCATGGGGAGCCCGCATTTGATTCAACCCGAAAAAATGCCGGATGGGAAAATGAAATCTGGGCACGGAGTGAAAGTTTTAAATACGTAGGCCTAGGAAGTGGCCAGCTGAGAGGCAGATTGGGTAGCCATGTGCAAAATTAAAGTAGTCCGCCACCTCCCGAAGCAGGTACGCATAGTACGATTTCTATGCTAATTATGTAACGGCAGGTTTCAAGGCTCCCAGAATTGGAATGCCCTGTTTAGTCATGGCAGGCATTTGTGTCACCTAAAAAATGATCTAGGCGCCTCTCAGACTGAAAAATCTAATATTGACTAGTTAGACCTCATGGATTTTATTTAGGTAAGTACCTTAGAAATTCCGCGAAGGTATGCATTAATTATTGAGGAGATTCCTTTTATGAAGAGATATGCTTGTTGTTGTAATGTGACAGCAAGGGCAGGGATCTGTATCTCTGGACATGGAAGGCTCTATCCCGTAATGATCCCCAGCTCGAATAAATACAGCATGAATATAAAACAGGGAATCTTGATCTGATCCTGATTTAAGCTATACCATGCTATCCTTATATCTACTATGTATTTATATGCCAAAAGTGCTTCGGGAATGTACTTCCTACTTTGAGCTAGGATTTTATGAGAGTCAAGTGGGGGGGGAGCGTCTCATAAGGCCAATTTAGCTTTGAGGGATGGAGTTGCGGCGGGAGAGCCAGGATCCCATTTATAAAGCAGCGGAAGCTGACTGTGTTCTCTGTCAAAGGAGCAGAAGAAGCCTCAACTGCTTTTAGCGAAAAGTTACAAGAGAGATTAGGCTCTCGTATTTATTCCCATTGGTTCCATTACTTCTATTTAGGGACTCTCCAGCCTCTTTCACCAGGAGCCTCTGCCTCCAAAGATTAGCTCTACCACCGCTACGGCCTTTTTGCAACTCAGCTACTCGGCCTATTTTTAAACTCTAAATAAATTCCATCTTGGCCCAAATCATCTTTTGGAACAGGGAGCCGCGGATGGATTCATTGAAGGGGAGAAACGGGAGCTTATGGGTCCCATAATTTTTTAAACTAGGCGGCTGGCGTGTGCCACGGAGTTATTACGCTTACTCATGCATCATGTGTGACTGAAACTAAGCTCAAGTAGAAATATTTGTGAATACTTATCTAATTAGTCTTATTGAAGAAAATATATTTCTTATTATGACCAGAAATGCCATAATAATAAGCCATTCCTTGTCTAGGCTTGGAAAGTATTGTATTCCATTTCCATTGTGAGTTGTGACGAAGAAGAATAGGGAGATGATTACTGAGCCTAGAAACGTGAGGAAGCGTCAACGACTGTCAATGGGACGGTGACGGAAGTTCCGGGCTGACATACGCTTTAAGCGAAAGTGTTATTTCAAAGATGTTGGGTGTTGGTGGAGGGAACGTGGAGCAGGAAGATGCATGTGCTCTTGCCATGTGGTACGTACTTGGCTGGTGCGGGAAGTGAAAGCCAGGCCAAGCCAAACGGCCTTTTAAAAGCTTCATTCTTCATCTGCCTCCTCTTGGCCTGTCTGGCTTTGGTTACCTACACGACGATGCGATCCTGCATATATATTTCTTTGCCAGGTTAGCGAGTTCAAAGCCGAGTAGTTCTCCAGGTGTTAAATTCCGGTGTGTGAGTCTGCCATTAAAGGCAGAGATTCAATTGTTGTGATCGGAGCCTTATACAGACGCTGATAGTAGGATTGGCTATGGGCAGAGATGTGGTTGAACCTGAGGAAGGGAAGGAATGGCCTAAAGGAGATCTGCGGATGGCCATGTCGTAGATATCACGAAATGGTTCCCAGTTCAGGTGAGTAGGTAAGGTATACAATAGGTTCAGGTAGGTGTGCCTATCGAAATCAAGTGGCTTCAAAATTTTAGCAAAGCTAAAATAATAAATACTGACGTTATGCTTTTGAAAAATTCCTTATTTTCCTCGAGAAAATTAGTGCGAACGCTACAGCAGGAGCTAACCGAAAATAATAAAAGTTAATAAAGTTACTCTAAACAAATTGTATGCTTATGATACTGAGCACCAAGAATCCATGCCTTTGCGATTTGCGTTAATCAAATGTCTTCAAAATTCAAACAGAATTCAGTGTTCTTAGGCGTACAACTAAATCGTATAAAGCTCATATCCAAATTAACAGAACTAGGAGACTTTAAATTCGAATTTGCTTATTGGCGTTTTCATTAGTTTAGGTTTAATTTGGCTGGCATTAAGATTCGATCGGTAGTTATGTTAGTGTTGCTTCGAATTATGTAAGCTACTACAGGCTAGGCTTACGTCTGCCTATGTTACTTATTGTCAGGTATAATTTATTTATAACACGTAATCAGTTTAACAATTCAAATATCTCGTGCAACTTTTTCTTAGGTTAGGTCCACTAACGTTAGGTTGTGATCTTAAATCCGACTAGCTTTGGATATTTTTTATTTAATCGAGTTGATTTAAGACTTTAAGAGGGACTGGCGGTACACTATCGACAGAGAATCTTTAAGTTGCAGACAGAATAATCCCTTAAAATAATTTGGAAGTCTCTCTACGGCATATAAGTTGAGACACGGTTTGGCCGTAGCACTTCCACTACTCTTCGAGTTGATTTAGAAAAGCGGAGCAGCAGATGGTTAGTGAAGAGCCGGAGTGCGGGCTGTAGTGCGGATCCCTATACTCATTCCTCTCTATTAACTATTATAAGTCTTACATTCACATTACGAGGCCCAAAGTTTGGATCACCTCAGAGAAGGGGGAAGACTTCACTTCTATGTACACTAGTACTACCGGCTCCTTTTTTACTCTTTTGGCTTCAGGCCCTACTCCTACTTTTTTAAACAGAAAAAGGAGTCAGTCCGGTCCCAAACCTCTTCAGGCCAGCTCACACCTCATCGGCAACAGCCTCACCGCAAACAATAACAAGGGCCCGGAGTGTCTACCTCCAATCTGTCCTCACCAAGTACAGACTCAGAGCCCAATTAAAAAATTACATAATCCTCGGTGAGGATCCGATTCCGGGATCTCCTTATTAAGTGACTCACTCACCAGCCGGGGCCTAATCAGTGGCACCCGCCCAAATTGGCAAGGCACCCGGCTACCCAGCCTGATTTATGCTCCCTGACCCGGGGAACTTCTTAAATCTAAAGTCTTTGCAATCAGCTCAGGTGCCGTTAGGAGGGCCCCAGAAATCCGTCCTCCTCTTCATTTGCTTATCTCTGCCCTGCAGAGTCAGCCGGAGCCCCGCCATCTCAGTCTCAGTTGAGTTTCCGAGCCTGAGCCTCCTGTCTTGCTTCATTTGACAAATATTCGCTGGGGTGGAAGTGCAAATTTCGGGGAAAAGTTCCGCAATGATGGGCGGAGAGCTACTGTAGTTGGCCTTGGCTATGAAGGACGCCCTTCCAAGTAATGGGGAAGAAAGTTCGGGAAAAATGACGGAAGGGGCTGGGGCTGATAGTGAGAATGGGCCGAGAGATAGGAGGAACATGACGCTTGACCTGACCCAGGTCGTCGTCTCGGAGTCAGAGGATGAGGTCGTGGAGATCCCGGGCCTGAGCCAAGAGGGCGGAGAAATGCATTGTAGGATCGTCAATGCCTTTACCAAGGCCTTTGCGAAACAGAATGTCCATTTCGAGAAAGGTAGTACTATTAGTTTATGGCTCCCATTTAAACTGTCACCAATTAATTCGAAATCTCTTACCAATTCAAGCACATTTCCTCACCAATTACGGCCAGTTATTCACCAATCCTTTGAACCTTATTATGAGGAAAATATTATTTATTTTACAATAATTAACAGAATAAAAATACTCTTATTTGAAGTATTTATTTCAAAACTTTGGTGAGGAAATCTGCTGTAATCAGTGAGAGATTTCGAATTTATTGGTGATCGTTTAATATTCCTCTACTTTATGCTTACACTACCTGAAAAATAAAATGTTTCATATATGTGTATAAGTAATACCTCGGAGCATAATTTTCAAACAAATAGGCTAACTTTATGTAAACTAATATAATACTATCTGAATTGCATAGTGCCAGTATATATCACAATCGGCGTATGTTTATGTTTTTGCTACTGATATCCATCTCAAAAACGAAGGATGAGATTGAAGTTTTCGGATGTTGCGAACTGTCATGCCGTTTGAGAAAAATGTATACAATTTAAATGAATGGATGATCTGCTGGAAAACTTAAATCTGTGGAACGGTCGAAATAATAAATGCAATGTCAACTTTAAGTAGCCGGTTGCTAAGTTGCAAATGAAAAGCTACAATGGGATACATTGTAAACCTTGACTCATGACACCTTCTGATACCTCTACCTGCCGTAGCTCAATTAAATACGTCTATATATCTATGTATTACTGCATCTATGTAATGTACAGTACCTTAGCTTGTATTAGTACATCCCCCTTGACTTCGGACCATTATGGAGTCCCCCACCCAGCCTCTTCTGTTGTCTTTTGTCTTGAGGATGACATGACTTTCGAATTTCTTGAGCTTCTGCTTTCTCGGGCCGTGTGTGTGTCCCAGGACCTGATAGCTACGTGACATGAAATGTGAACAACAGATTGTCCGAGGCTCCCAACGTGAACGGCTTATGGCTCAGGCCCTTTTATTCAATCGAGAAATAAATACAGGGAACGCTTGGGTTCCTATTTCCAGCCCAGTAAGTAGCCATATAACCGTTTCATGAGTCCAAAATCCGCTCTAGCAATCCTTTAAACCCGCCCGTCTCTCCATTAAGAGCTTTTAAGGCGACTCCGGGCCAGGGACCCCGGATTTCGTTTCTACTGTTATTTCTTAGAATATAATGGATGGCTGGCTCTGGGTACCATTGCCAAGCAAAGTCCAACTTTTACTGGACATTTCATGATTATGCGCCTTTAATACTTATCCGTAATGTAGCGTCTACTTATATGGTCAATGGTCATGTCATAAAGATGCTGTTATACTGCGTGACCGGAATTATTTTATTTACTGTTTTACAAAGTGCATATATTTAATGCTATCCCCGAAGCAGAGATTTTAGCAGCATTCCGCGAATCAAATTCGCTTATTGTAGTCCAAACTTAACCTAAACTAACTTAGTCTAATCTAATAGCAGTAAATTGTCGTAATGGAAAGGTAGCTGCGGCTTCATTTGTATTTTGATTTTGAGGTGTTACTAATATGAAGGCAAGCTATCGGAACATGACAACTATTATTTAGAAAGTCCGCATTTTTTATAGCAATGGAGCATGTAAATAATTTATCAGCTTCTAACTATGAGCTGCTCGGTTTCTGATTGTGGCTTCGGACTTCCATTCCTGTACTATTATATGGATATGATTCGGGCTAATTTGCATATTTTGTATAATTTGCAATCTATTTTTTGGACAGCACTACTACTGAGTCTTAGTATGTCGTATTCGTGTTTTACTGTTAGTGCATGTGTATGACTTGTTCTGCGGCACGACTCTCATCAGTCCGTTCTATTAATAGGCCGGAGACGAGTTTACCTTGAGGTGCCAGGGGATAGCTGTAACTCAGCCTGTTGTTGTTATTTTATTTTGGTATAGAGGCCAGATCGTGAAGATAGTCCTCATCCCTACACCGAGGCTCGAGTAATCCTCTGTTGACAAATCAGGAGGAAGACTAATTCCTCCTTGTGAGAGACAGGCTAATTCTTTGATTCGGCGGAAGGAGCGGGGCGGACAAGATGAGGAACGGGACCGTTCAATTAAGGGACTCAAGGAGAGATCCGTCGGCACAGAAGGAGCCAAAAGCTAGAGCGTAGATGCCTGTAGGAAGGCCTATACTGTAATCTTCTTGGGATAAATGATAATTTAGAACGGTATCTCTCCTTTGGATCTTCCCCACAAAAATTGGGCCCACTCCACTTGTGTGTAATAATTCATACTGTGGGCGGGGACGAGGGCACCAAATATGCGGCGCAGCAAAACCAAATTCCTATACTCGGGTTTTATAATTAAAATTGCTGCGAGGTCTTCTTCCTAGGAACGGGAGTTTGGGAGCCTCTTTTGTGGGTTGACATTTACGGTAAACCCTAAATCATGGGAGGTCAAATTAAGAATTTTACAGGTTTCACGAGGAGCATTAGTCATTGTAAATTACCAAAGTTTGTAGTAGTTTGGGGGACCTAACAGGCAGTATATACTATATCCAGATACAATAAAGCTTTCGCCACAGCGCTTTACAACAATAGAATAGTAATTATTACATATGTGTAGGTATAGTGCCGAAGAAGATTTTGTAAATATGACCTAACCGTAATTTCTCTTGCCCTAATATTCCAGTTAATTTCATTTTGTCAAGTCCAGCCATAACATTGCATTTTAGGATGGAATTCGGTAGGTTATGTTAAGTTTAAGATGTCTTAAAGCTAGAAGTAAATATTTATAAGTTCCAATAATATCGAAATGAGTCATACTTTTTTCTTGTTAAGTGGAGTCACTGCTGAGCTGGCAATTGTATGAGGCTGTATTGACGCTGATGTACGGATAGTTTCTGCAGACTATCTGTAGCTTTGGGTTAAGATACCCGTAAATTTTAAAAGGTACTTAAGTTGTAGTAGTGAGTTAAATACAACACTAGCGGTTTTAGGTATAGAAGATGCCGTAAACAAGTGATCAGTAGGTAATTCCCAAATCCGGCTTAGTAACAGTAATTAGGGAAATTAAGAGTGCGGAAATGAGCTGAAATGTTTAAAAGAATTCGGAGGGAGTGATGCAGTAATGGGAGCTAGAAGTTTCCTAATGCGAGCCAAAAGATAGAAATTCCTGGAATCGTCAGGCTAGGCTATGCGGCACGCTGTACGCTACGTAGAACCCGCCTCAAAGGAGGAACCCCTTTCAAATCCCTAATGTAAGCTAATTATAGGAAATTGAATGCCAAAGGCTGGAGTCTCCTTGATGATGATGAGGCTCTGGTCCCGTTACAGCACAACAGGGCTTAGGGAGACTCTGAAATACTATGCCGCTGCTGTACTGTAATTACGACGAAATTCCTCCAGGCCACAAATATGACAATTTGCAGAATCTAAGTAATTGCAACTTAGCACAAAAAAAAAGGCTGACAAATATGGATTTATAAGACGTACAGTGGCATATACACGGAAGTAGCAGAATTTTAGCGGAAACAGGAAACTAAGGAGGTTCTGTGAATTGTTAGGTTGTTAGGTTAGGTTAAGTTGGTCCGTTGACAACCTAAGGCATTAATTACTGACCTTCTGTTTCCAGCCATCCAGTCACTGGACGCCCTGAACGACCAGCTCATCGCCTTCATCTTCTCCCCCGAGTCCGAGGCTCTCCATCTTTCTGGCCCAGACTTAAAGAATGGAGATGCCAAGCATACGGAGGCTGTTAAGGCGGCTATAACTCTCATGCGAAGACTCCTCCTCGACGCACAAGTACGCCATTTCCAAAACTACTAACCTTTCCCCGCCCAAACGGCCTCCCCAGTTACTTTCCCCAAAGACCGAGAAGCGGGACCCGTAGTTTATGCAACTCATCATTTTCAGGGGAAAATCTAGGAAGGGCTCCACGTGCGGGACGGGGACTGGCTGGACTGGAATAACATAATAATATCAGTAGGAACGTAGGAAGCTCCTTATTCCATTCGGCTCGTTCCGCAATTTAATCCTTCCCGTTAGGCCCGATCCTATCATTGATTCCTAAAGGGATAAGGGCCAATAAAATGGAGGGACTTGCGGGTTCGGAGTCGGGAAGCCAAGTAATGACTCCCTCGCACGTGCAGGCTACACGTAATATGCATCTCCGGAGTGGACTCCAAATGGATCCCAACTATTTGTTGAGGAGGCGGAAATAAATTGAAAATGTGCATAGGAACGCAGCGCCGCCTCAAGCCTCCAGTTCAAGGGGAAGAGTTCTTTGGAACTCTGCAGTCAATATCAAGAGCAGGAGCACGCGATCCTGAAATACAGCACAATGCAATATGTGGGATTATATTTATAACGGGTTTATTGAAGCAGGACCTTAGGGAACACAAATATTAATGTAACTTTCAGCTAAAGCGAATAAGCGTGTACAGCACCATGGAAGGCGCGGAATGCGAATTATCGGAGGCATTAATCGTTTCACCAGAATTTTTTGAATTGCAAATATCTCAAACCCACTAACATATTTACAACCATTCAAGTTGCCGCATTTAGCAAGTATTTAAAAAAAAAAAATTATTAATTAATTTTTAAAAAATTACGTAAAAGTATACACTATAGTTAGATATAAATAAATGAGAAACGTTTTAGTTAAATAAGGTCGTTACAGCCGCCGTTGAAAATATGTCTGCAAAATTAGATAAGCATTATACAATTGATTTTAAGAAATTAGGTACCCATACAGCTTTGTTGGAATTGTATCTAAGGCAAACTTTAACTCTATTTCCATTTTCAATGGTGCAATCCATTTTACAACCGGAAACGTAGAAATTAGTTCAACATCGGAAACGAATACTACCTACCTATATGCGTCTTTCCACTTTGATTTTTAAAATATTTTGAAATTGATTTTAAAATATTTTCTAGACGTTATAAAATGGATCATTGCAAAGAATGGAAAGAATAGGCCTATAAGGTTCTGGATTAGAGCCATCCAAAAGAAAGAAAAAGTGAAACATTACATTATGAATATAGTGCTGGTTAAGGTACTTCGCCCCATACCATGACCTCATTTTACAATTTGTAACATAATGTATATATTGTACTATTTATATACATAAGGATCGAGTTAAGTGAATCTAAAAACCGAAATAATTGCCCATAATAAGAACTTTGGAGCTTAGCCTATCCTGAATTGTGTCTTACTTAAGTTTAGGATCCTTCACTAGCCGTAATGTCCTGCCGTTGAGAAGGGCGGCCCGGCTCCGAGACAGGCTTATGATTATTGCCCTTAAGTGGGCCCGGAGACACTGAGGCGTTCTAAAAGCGGGAGAAAGTTGTATGGAATAGAGTCCCGGCCCAACTTTCTCCATAACTCAGACGGATCCTCATTCCTTTGGTTTATTTTCAGGGTAAATTCCGGAAGATGGTCGAGGAGAACAAGTCCCTCGGAGGGCGGCTCGACGTTGACCTCCAGTCTGCCCACCAGCAAATGGCCCTCCTCCGGGCCGAACTGAGTGACACGAACCGCCGGCTCTCCCAAATGAACTCCCCGCCCTCAACCCCGTCCACGCCGAGTCACTACGAGGGGCACGGGGGCCGGGTCCTCAACGGGGACGACGGCGGGAGCACCAAGAGCAGTCAGCTCAACGGGATGGGGCCCAATAATGGGCACAGTCATAGTCACGATGGTATGTAATATCCATCTGCTGCTTGTGGAACATTCCCCAAATTCCTTTGGGCCTCCAGTCCTTTGTCACTCACGAGCCCTCAATGTCAAATTAAAGTGGAATTGAAGGTTGAGGGCGTAGATCAAGGGATCTCAAAACTCAAGTTTTATTGGGAGGCCAGAGTTCAACGCTCTTTTGAGGAGGATAATAATTCGTGCTAGTCGAAGTCACGTGTTTGGTAAATTTTTGATGTAGACTGTCTTGCAAATACTACGCTTTCAAAAGCGTTTTAGTTTATCCACTTTTGTCGAGGTAGAGGTCGTTACCTAACAATAACTATAATGACATGTTTTGCTACAGTAGGTATTCGGTGGAAAATATGGAATCCAGGTTGCTAAAATTGTAGGCCATTTCCCAGAAAGTACTTCGTGAAAACTGGAGGTCGCTCATCGATCAATTCCGCCGTGTTTGTCCGCAGTGCCTTATATTTACTGTTGTCGCTAGACTATAGCCTGTTTGAATTCCCAAATGAACTGATAAACGACCTACTTCTCCGCATTCTAGACAATTGAGCTCCGTCAGAACCTTATTTATGGATCTTAGGCTCTCCTCACTGATTTTAAATGAAAGTCCCAGATTCCTTGAGTCCCAACAAGAGTCCCTGCCTCCCTCAAGTCCTCTCCATTGTTTGCCCAAATGCTTAAACCTCGTTCCCGTTCCTCCAGATTTTGAGGAGCCTGGGCCGAGCGTGTCAATTGATTTGGACAATTTGTCTCCCGCGGAGCGGAGGAAGGAGCTGGATCGGATCCTGGACGAGAATCGATCCCTCCGCCGCCGAGTCAAGGAGCTCCGCCGGACCTCCGCTTCAGGCTCTGACTCCCTCACGGAGCTCCAGCATGCCAAAGAGGCTCTCTCAGGTAATAAAATACTACTGTCCGTAACCACAGCCTGCTACCCGCCGCCTCCTCCGCGTTTAGGCTTTTATTACCCGGGCCCGTTCAGTCACTGAAGTAGGCTCTGATCCGAGGGCTGTAAAAATAGGATCCGACTTTTACGATTAGAGGAGACACACGCCGGCTACCCGGATCCCACTACTAGTGTCACTTTTCAAGTCCATGTTTACTCGGGAACTTAAAGTCATCCTCCTGTTCCGATCGTCCCAGGAGCTAATGTTCACTCCTCGTTTTTATTTTAGCCCTGAAGGGGGATCGGAAGCGCCTGAAAGCCGAAAAGTTTGAGCTCCTCAATCAAATGAAGCAGCTGTATGTGACGCTGGAGGACAAGGAGAAGGAGCTACGGGACTTCATAAGGAACTACGAACAGGTCAGTGTAGGGACAGAATTTGAAACATAATAGACGGTTCGTTGGATAATTCAGTCGATTACTAAAATGTAAAGCGGCGCCTGAACTGGCAGAGCGCTCTGTGTGTATGTTTGAGTTCCGTCAGACTTGAAAAGTAGCCTAAACTACTGATTTCTCCATTTACAGCGAATGCGGGAAAGCGAGGCGGCTCAGCTCCGACTCGTTGCAGAGCGGGACGACGCGGAGCGTGAGCGCTGGAGCATCCTGCGACATGCCCGGGACGAGGCGGAGCGGGGCCTGGCCCTTGCCACCCAGCTCAACTTGCGAGAGGCCCAGGTCCAGCAGCTCCAGGAAGAGCTCCATGAGGTCAGGACCCGCCACTTGATTGATTGTTTTTTGAGCTCCGGGGAAATTAATGGTTTTGTTTGGGGGTTTGGCAGGCGAAGAGACAGCTGTCCCAGTACGGGATCTACGCCGAGCCGGACCGGTCCACGAGCACCAATGCCACGTCCCACTACTCACTCGTATCCTCACTCACGGCCACCTATGCAACGGTGGGGGACCGTGGGAGCTCCGCTGACTCCGGCGTGAGGCTCAGCTCGGACCGGGACTCGGGGGCAGGGCTCCTGGGGAACATTGGCGGCGGAAACCTCTCTGACTCGGCCAATGAAGGTGAGAGATGGGCAAGCAGCTTCCAACGCCGCTGTGGACAATGGCTAAATGAGAACTTGTTGCAAAAAATTCCTAGCTTCCTAGCTTGTGTTATATTAACTTCTTGCAAATGTATAGTGTATAGTATAGTACATATTTCGCGATTTTTGGTTAGGCCTTGGTCAATTTGGATTTGCGTTAGGTTAAGACATTTGGTTAGATTGCGTTTGCTGTAGATAAGGTTAGCTTAGGTTTAAATTGGGTTAAAGTAGGTTAGGGTAACTTAGCTTGGGTCCAATTAGGTTAGGATAATACATTGGGTTCGGTTAGGTTGTGTTTGAATATTCGATTGAGGTACTTAACGTGGAAGTAGGATTAGGCTTAAGGCTAGGCTTCGTTAGGCTCAGATCTCAGGTAGCACTTGAGGAACCTTTTGAGTAGTATTAAATTAAAATTATTATTAAATTAAGTATTATAGTGTTCAGCGCTGAGTTTCGCAATTTGTTTTTAAATAAATTCGCAGAACTTGCTTTGGTTAATTCACACAGCGCCACCGCTCTGCCAGTTCACATTTAGTCATAGTCTAGGAGCCTGCAGACCTCAATTAATTTCCTCTGAATGATTCCCCCATTTCTCTGCTCATTTCCAGCCATCAGCCTCGACCTCTGCGGGGACGGGAGCGGGGACGGTGACTCGATGTCAGTCATTTCTACGGCCACACTTCCCCAGCTCTTTGCCACACCCCGAGATAGTCCCGGACCAATTTCCTTCTCATCTCTTACCCGATCTTTGGATGCAAATGCTCTCTCAAGGTACTTTACTTCCGCCGGCACGAGGCCCGGCCTCATTACGTAACTTTCCCTCGTCTCTCGGGGGGAAAACATAAGGAGTTGTGCTTTCCGCCGGAGCCTGCCTAAATATTAGATGCTCATACCTTCCGAGCCTTAAAGAAAGTGGGAAATCCCATTTAGGACTAAATATTCAGACGGAGGCTGGGCTCCCGGGAATTTAGGCAGCGGCTGAATTAGGTCAACGCCTACCGCCCCGGCCCACCAAATGATAAAAAATGGACTGTGATGGCGTGATAAAGTCAATTTGGGCCTTGGGACGGGAAAAGAATGGGATAATAACATGAGAGGAGGCTGGAAGGATTACCCAATTTTAGGCACCATGCATCAGATTAAATGGAATCCACAAACAAACAGCACAGCACAGCTGAGTCAGCTCAAAATTCTATGGTTGAGCAGATAAACTACACTTCAGACGTTGCCGCATTTTCTATTTTAAAGTTGAAATTCTTTCAGTGGCAATATAGTTATAAGTATTTTAGAGCTTTGATGAGAGGTTTAGGTGAGTTGTAAGCGTTGAAATTGAAGTTATTTAATATATACTTTTAATGGCATCAGGTCGGCGGAGCAGCTGCTAGCCGCTGAGGCAGCGGAAGCCCGGCGGAAGAGCGGGAGACGGAGCGGGGCCGAACTGGGTAGCCGGGCATCGACAGGGGCTAAAGGGGCCTGGGGCAGCATTTCCCGGGTTTTTGCACGGAACAAGCACAGGAGGGCCCTCGACCCTTCTGTATACGACGGTAAATCTACGCAGATGTTTCTATTTTTCATAACAGAAAATGTATAGCATTCAGCGGACTAAGTGTTACTTAATCTAATCGATCAGTAGCAGCATAGGGCATAGGTAACCTAAAAGGAATATCACAAATACTGTGCAAATCTTAGATGCTGCTGACATGTACTACCGTGAAGTGAGAACAAAATAACTGCATACGAAAAATATTTGTGCCATATTCTTTCAAAGAAATTGATGCACGACAAGGACATTTTCAAAATTGACTATTAGTAGTACCTACTGAAAAATACAGATATTTGTTCCTTAAGTGAATTGCACTAATTCGCAATTCTACGGTATCCGGTGTTCATAAGTTTTCATTTACCAACCGAAGTTATTGATACAGTTGGCAACTGAGTGGTCCGTAACAGTACTAGTTTAGGAGGAATTGTACAATGCCTTTGTCAAAAAGCCTTTGCCTGGAAAAACTATAGCATTCTGCCAAACTCGGTAAAATCTGTATTTATTCCGGCCAGAAATGACTAAGCCTTCATCCTCCTTCTTTCCAGCCATGAACGCGGGTCAGAGGTCAAGCTGGTCCCCACAGAGCTCCGTCCCGGCCTCCCCTCTGGCCGAGCAAGAGAGCTACGCTGACAAGCTCCGGGCCCTTGAGGAAGCTGCCACACTGCCAATGGAGCTCTGGCGGGCGGGTATGGTCCAGGCCTGGATAGAGGTCAGCCTGGGCATGCAGCAGTACGGCTCCCGCTGCGGGGACAACGTCAAGAGCGGAAAGGTCCTCCTGGAGCTGGCTGACACGGAGCTGGAGTCAGAGCTAGGGATCAGTCATCCGCTCCATAGGAAAAAGCTACGGCTGGCCATTGAGGAGCATCGGAACCCGGCCCTTGTGAGGTTCCCCTGCATTGTGGAGCTATCCCATGTCTGGGTCAGCTCCGAGTGGCTCCCTGACATTGGGCTCCCACAGGTAAGAAGGTCAAACCTTCTCGAGATAGAGCCCAACTTGCAAGTTTTAATTGTATTTTAGTACGCTGAACACTTTGCCGGGTGCCTGGTTGATGCTCGCCTTCTGGACAACCTCAGTAAGAAGGACCTAGAGAAATATTTGGGCGTCACCCGGAAGTTCCATCTGGCAGCCATTGCTCACGGGGTTCATCTCCTCCGAATCGTTGCCTATGACCGTCAGGTAAGAATTCGGGGAGGTGGGTCAGGGGCACTCTTGACCCCACATTTGAATTTCAATGGCTAATCCAAACCCACTTTTGAGCAGTCCTTAGCCGAACGAAGACGACAGTGTGAGAACGATCCGCTGGTCTGGACGAACCAGCACTTTGTCCAATGGGCCCGATCCATAGACCTCAACGAGTATGCGGAGAATCTCAAAGGTAGGAATATGTAACATGCATGGTTCCTTTCGGTCCATGTCCCATGCGGGTAGTACTGAAGAATGTGTTGGAATAATTTACAGGAAGTGGAGTACATGGAGCCTTTGCGGTCCTGGAACCGTCGTTCAATGGTGATACTTTGGCCTCTGCCATGGGGGTCCCTCAGTCGAAACATATTATCAGGAGGCACCTCGGGGCCGAGCTGGATGCTCTCCTGAATCCTGCAAGGTATGCTAACTAAACTGGATTTCGGGTAGTTTACGGATATTTTCGCCTTCACTAGCCCTATACGCGTTTTGTAGGGCGAAAATCACACAGCAATACAGAGTGACCAAGTCCAGGATCTCCACGCTAGAGAAACAGAGGTCAGACTCCCTCGGCCGCTCCTCACAACCACCGACCGACACCTTTCGACGAAGTACTGAAGAGAGTCGCCGACGGACGAGTCTCCGGGTAAGCTCATGCCTAGTAGTTGGGTCGAAAAGTGTAGCGTTCACCCTTGAGTGTCATATTATGATTATGTGCTAACCGTTATGAATGAATTTGGGGAAAATGTACTCATATATTCTTATTTTGTGAATCGCTAACCCCGCTCTTACCACTAACCCGATCCGCTATAACCCGCTCAAACTCTGAACTGTGATGATGATGGATGTTTGGGACGGTGGACAGGCCTACAGTCTTCTCTTTGCCCAAAAGGTGGGCCCCTAGTTTCCTACTAAAAGCTACCTAATATTTAAAATGAGGAAAAGCAGCTTTAATGCTTTCGTGAGTTTCTGTCTCGTGCCTTAATTTTATTATTTCTTACAGTCTGCCTAATCACACACAATCACCCCACTCGCGTCAGTCTCTCTAGCATTCCTTTATCACTCTAAAACCCGCCTAACCAGCGCCGCCGAACACTCTTGAGCTTCTAATCAACATTTTGTCTCATTTTCACCTCCGATCCTTAGTTTTCCACTTGGAGGAGTTCTCAGGTTCGTTGGTCAGCCCTTCCTAATAACTAATAGCCCTTAGCCTTAGCCCTTCCGGTCCATGAGTGTCAACACTCGAATGAATGATGCATGCTGTAGGCAGAGTTGTTTTAAATCCCACTGAGTTAAATCCCATCATAGTAGGATTTACAGGGTTCTAATGGGATTGTGATTTAATGGGATTTGGATTTAAGTCAATTTCTCCAATAAATCCCATCACCGGATGTAATTTAATGGGATTTACATTTGTGTATCCTAATTTTCCCATTAAATCTCATCACAGGTGGATTTAATTCGTCGGCAATCTTTTAAGGTTATTTTGTCCCATATTGAATTAAATTCCATCACAATCGCATTAAACCCCACTCAACAACTCTGACTCTAGGGTAGGCCCAAGGGGTCAACGGGTCAAGCGCCTAATGTCAATGTGTATTTCCTCTTTCCAGGGCTCCCTCAGCCGAGCACTAGGGCTCAAAATGAAGCAGGACCTGGTTTCACAGCGGCGCCTGGAAGACGGGCCAGGGCCCTACGGTGCCTACATGGCCCCTCCTCCCCTCCCACCCGGCCTCCCGGGGAAACTGATTGGCTACACCGGGGGTGGGAGCCTGAACGGGGACGTCCCTTCCCCCCTCCACCTCCAGCCCCGCCCTCAGTCCGTCATGACGCTGGGCTCTGGCTCAAAGAGCCTTCAACTCAGCCCCGGAGACGACGAGAGCACTTGCAATAGCACGAGCGAGGAGACGTCAGAGGCCAGCCGGGAACTTGTACTGCCGTCGGGCGGTAATAAGACTGAAGAGCCCGGGGTCAAGACACACAAACGAATCAAGTCTATTGGTAGCTGTCCTCCAGAGGCGGCTAATGGATCTGTCCACACGCCCGTCTAGCAACACCCCGCATATCAGGCCGGAAGGGCGTCTTTGTACATACGCGTACAATAATCCCTGTATAATGTCGACTTACTTCTAGCTCAGTCATTGATGCCCCGCTCCCACAGTCCGCTGCTGTAATCGAAATAATGGAATGTGATCTTGGCGAGAGAAAAGTTTGAGTTAATTTGTGTCAAGTGGTTTGCATTAAGTTATAAGAACTTTAGTTCACGGACTCTACCCTGGTCCTGGCTCTTGGTTGCCCAACGACAACACTACGAATACTGAATTATGATTTTAGCATTGAAGGAAAGGAATACAATTAATTTACGAGCTGACAAGCTGATGGGAGCATAAGGGCCTCCACTACAGTAATTTCATTTAAAATGCCGAAGAATAATTATTACCAAAATAATATTACTAAAATATTTACCTCCGAGTGTAAACTGAACTGTAAATATTGATATTACTCGTAAAATATGTGTAAGGCTTCCGGTAGGAGTAAGTCGTGAAACAAGTTGTGTTGTGATTGTGGTCAAAGGAGGACAAGTAAATTCTAATCAAACGCTAATAAATAATCGTCTCCGTTCATCAGCATTCTTATTAGTTAAGTAGAATGGCATAGGTACTTGCACATATGCGCAACATCATTAAGGAAAAGTTCCGGGCGGAAGTTAAAATTACTGATCACTAAATTATTTCCAACACTTCATCCATACACACTGCAAAACAAAATAAAACTGATAGACTCCTTACATAATTAGTTTCTATTCTTTCCTCATGGATAACATAGTATTGACGTCCCAAATAATTTGCCGGAGATGATTTATCGTGTCTTTGAGATGCTTGTTCTTCGTTACCACTTGCTGAAACAGAAAGGATTACAGGTTAGATTAGGTACCTACATGTGAAGTCTAGTATGACCCTTGAAATATAGTTCATTAATTATAGAATTGAAAATTGTACCTCCATAATATCACGATTTTCCTCGAGAGCTAACTTATACGTATCCGTGTTTTTTCTATCATCTGTATCGATAACATTTAGCTCATCTTCGTAAGGAATAAGGCCCTATGGTAAAATAATATCACGATCACGGATTAGAACACTGCTTCCTAAAGAAATAGCTAATGCTGGACTGGAATACAAAATATTATTATCTCAGCTTTCAACTTACCTCAATCTCTCCTTCTTCAATTTCCGAGCTTGGAAAACTCTCCTCTATCTTCTCATAAATAACTCTCAGTCTTTTGAATAACGCTTTAACGTTTCGAACAGTTTCATGAATCTTGGCTTTTCGATCGGCACCCGGCTGAAGGGGCCGTCCGTCTGGAGGCTAAAAATTCGAATAAATAGGATTTCATATAGATAACTCCGAAAATTGAAGAGACGATTTTTCGAGAGATATTCAACTATTTAGTATATTATAATAGGTCCCACCTGGAGCACTCTTAGGCACCCGAAAATCTCTTGACCTCTATTAACCAGTTCCTGAGCGGTCTCTTGGCCGAAACGGCATAGAGAAGCCGCGTTGAGTTCCTTCTGCTGGGGCTGCTGCTGCTGTTGCTGCTGACCCGGTTGGGGTCCTGGACCCGAACCCGGATTTAGTGCTTGGGCTGAGCCGGGGCCGGGGCCCAATTCTCCAAATCCAGAATTGGCGGGAGTCCCATTAGTCCCTGAACTGTTGGTCGGCGGGGCTGGGGAATTGGCTGGGCCTGGCTGAGAGAATCCCATATTTTGCATAGAGACTCCTCCTCCACCATGTTGTTGAACCTGTCGTATTATAAGTTATTGACTATTGATGAATTAAATTCATTGTCAACTGTCAACCCACATATTCCTTGTGAGTTCCGAGAAGATATAATTCAATATTGTACCTTACAGTCCAGTCCAGAGGACTAATTTTGACCCCCGGGGACTCTTAATTAGAGCCCCGGACCCAGTACCTATTTGGCCCCCGAGGACCCTATTTTGACCCCGGTGTGCGGTTCAAATTTTTAACCCTGGGGGTTCGATTTGGTCAGAGGGAGTCAAAATTGACCCCCTATGCACAATTCGCCAAATTATTTGCACATATCAAGGACATTTCGCCATAAGTACTGCGTCAACGGTGCTAAAGCTCGTAACTGACGATACAAATATTTAAACTCCAAGAATTGCCAGAAATTAGAGATATTCCATATTTTCTCTTTCTCAGAAACGGGAACCCAGAATAAAAATTAACGGGTGTTTTATAGTCGGAAATTCGCCTCACGGGCCTATGACGGAAAAAAAATGGAACGGTAAAATTTTAGATTCTTTGAACTACCTATAATTTGGACAATTTTTAACCCCAACAAGGGTTCAAAGAGCCCGATACCTAAATAGATCACCAGGGGGTTAAAATAGAATCCCTTGGACCGCAACTAGAACCTGGGGGGTCAGATTTGATCCGAACCTACTTTAATCCCCAGGGGTTTAAAGTTGGTCCTCTGGACCGGACTGCCTTACCTGCTGCGAATAGTTTCCGGAATTCTGCCCAGCATTCTGAATACCGCCGCCGCTTAGCTGATTCTGAATCTGACTTCCACCAGGAAAACCTTATAATTGTAATGAAAACGATATACGTAGGTAAAACAATTGTAGCTTACTACTTCACACACGTTAAATTTATATTACTGACATTCGACTACGGAGTAGCATACTACATACATACAAGCAAACGATGTACTTACTTTACAGTTAATACGTACAACGTAGGTAATAACAAATAATTAAGTCAGAAAAATAAAACTACATTACATACATTAAAGATTGAACGTACCTGTGGCCATGATTGGCGTTACTACGCCCGATGCGTTCTGAGTCTGATTTAGGTGTGAATTTGAATTATAGTTTGACATAGTGCCAAGGAAGGTCAACTCTGGACTTCAACTATCTACTTCAAACACTATGAAGGAACGTGGATAATGGGAATGACAATAAATAAGTACTGATTCATGTGTTGCTGCTGGTCTGGTAGTCAGTCACACTCACACACCATAAGGGACATGATAAACTGACAAACTTCAACACTACAACCTGTGCTGTGAAAATATAAATCACAATCTTTCTCCAAATAGATTTCGTAAAATGAAACTGCTTTAAATTTGAAATTGTTCTAAACTGCTAACAGTTTTGGTAACGGAGTTTTGGTTGAGATTGAAAGTGGCTCCTGAATTTGGCAGCCTATAGTGTAACCACCGACGTGTTTATCCTTATCCTCATTCCACATCTGCCTTTCGGCGTCCCTCCGATTTTCTGATCTCCTGCTGGAACAGAAATCACGGAACAATAATAATTATTATTACCAGTAAATTCATACATACCTAGATCTGAATTGACTTCAGAAAATAACAAATAACAAGACAGAGGCAAAATGTTCATTTTCCACATTTAGTCAAAGCTATATAAACACTTGAAACTTGAATATGTAAACTGATTCCTTCAGCGTAAAACTCAAACTAAAAGATATCACTTGTCACCCAGTAACAGATAACAGTAAGTAGTAGCTCACAGCGAATCAGGAAATACTACTACTAATCATGAAAATTCTTAACAACTATCCGATTAACGCGGTTACAATACATAGACATTTAGGATGATAGAATAGAACATAAGTCTTGGGCGGGCTCATGTCTGAAAGGTAGCCAGTGATCAGCCAAACCTAATAAGAAAATGACTTTGCAGAACCGGCGGTCTGACCAACTTTAGAGCTAGCAGTGCTGCAAAATCTATTTATAGCGACCGGAATATTACCCGTAGTATACGAAAGTATGTACATATAAACTCACCGACCAAAAATCCGAAAATTCTGCTTTTTAAAGGCAGAAACCGCTCCTTCCCTTCAGTGTAATGCCAGCCCACATGGAAAAAGATCCAATGCGGACGCGCCTTCTTAAGCAAGGTCTGCATTTAACGTGCCCACAATTATTAATGTTCTTTTTTTGACCTCAGGAGTTGACTGACAGCATTTTCATTGTCGTCCCCTGCTATTTAAATTAAAATCTATTGCACATTCCATTACACATTAAATACATCCAAGTAGTATTGATTCAACACTCATACATAGGGTGAAGCCATACACGATACCCCGCTTTTTCGCCTTTTATATGTACTTAATTAATTCACGTCGATGGTACATCGGTACACGTTAAAAATACTTAGAAATTGTGTTGCTGATGGGCTTGTTGGCTAGTGCAGAAGAAATATGAACGCTATCTATGTATGTATGCACATATATACATACCTTACAGATAGTAATCATATTTCTCTATTCCACCTAATGCAACACACGCATCCCTACTTTTATAATCAAATATCAAATCCTGTCCACTCCCTGGACCCTTTTAGTATACTAAATGCCAAATATTCGCAGCATTCGTAAAATTCTGAAACATATGTATATTAATATACATAAACATATGTCCTTCAGATTCCACAAAGTTTAAGACCTGGGTTTTTGAAACGTTTTTGTAGCTTTATTATATTACATGTATCCTGTTGTATGTTTGTACATACTAAACCTGTACCTGTACTGTACACAGCCACAACAGCCAATACACATCCATATTTCTTATTATGCGCTCCGTCTCCGTCGCTGTTTCTGCCTGTCTCTTCTTGTGTTAGATCCGTCGTTGTACGTTGTGTGACCGTCTTCAAAGTCGGGCAGTTACCTTCTCCGCAGTTTTCCGTCGAAGATCTGAATCTGAATGTCTGAACTGAACACGTAAAGTACATACCGTAGTACTGTCTGAGTATTTGATATACCTTTACTGCGAAAATATAAAAAACACATAGTACACGTTACGTTGCTATTTCAACTTGTAAAGCTTTGTGTTGCTGGACGAGCAAACTGTTACTGTTCCACACTGTCCTACTCAAGTCAGTTAGGGTTTGTTTGGTGTGAGTTGCTAATAATTAAGTGCTTGACCTGAAGTAGTTACTTGACCTTTCAGTATCCAGTTGTGCCTGCCTGATCGGTATCTCTTGTGTTCTTGTTCTGTTGTTCTAAGATTAGCGCCTTAGCTGGATGAGGGAAGACTTCAAGATTCATTGCCCTCCGGCTGTATTCTGGGTTGCTGAGGATTTTTACTTGTTTGTAAGTGTTCTTCGATGGATGGATAATTTAAGGTGTAATGAATGCATTATATTTTTTTGTTTTTGAAAACTTGACTGACAGTACTAGTAATTAGTACCGTCCCGGAGCGATCATCTTTAAACCTTGACCTCGTCAATTGTAAGGGATAATATGACGAGTTTTGCGCAAGGTTTTAATTTTGTTACTACATATTACAAACAAGGGTTTACGTTTACAACAGTAAGTAGTCCTAACGCGTGCGTGGAGCAAGTTGATGTACAGGCTCAGCCATTGATATTCATATACCATTAAGTTAAAGTGTAGCTAAAGGACTGACTGAAGGCAGTGAAGGTTACTTTTCATGAGAAGCCGTTGAAGTTGAACAGTTATCCAACATGTCCTTTGTTTTAGTGGCGGTCAGCTTCACCCTCAAACCTCGGAACGGAAGTCAAGCAGTTAGTGTTTGCTTACCTCTCATATCACTGAAGCATTTTTAGTTTGGGACAAGGATTCATCATTCATCCGAAGAAGAAGTTCAAAAGTTGCCGTTAGCCTGGAATGACACTGACACCGGACATCATTTTGAACATGGAGAACCTTACTTTCGAATACCCGTCGTCTGCTAAACATAAAACAGGTAGGTATTAAAATCAATTCCAATTGATTGTTTATTGGGTAAACATTTGTTGGACCCTTGTTTTTTGCCAGTTTATATTGAATTCATACCCGTTTCATATTCCATAGTGGACAACCTGTGTCACATTGTTTGGTTAACATCTAGATTTGTTTATTTTCATACTTGGTCTTATACTTGGTCTCATACTTAGTCTCATACTTGGACACAAAATTATACTTTTACCCTAGGTAAAAGTATAGTTTTCGAGTAACATTAAATACAACCCTACAACCCTATAATGTTTGCTAGGAGTTGGCTTTTGGAGAGCGATAAAATGGAAAAGCGTTTCCATTAAGTTTCGAGAAGGACGACTGCTCTTTCGGAAAGAGAACATCAGAGCCTGCCTCACTAAAGAGAACCTGAAACTCCTGGCCGTAACTGCTGCGAAGCAAATCATGGTAAATGTGATTCCACGTGCAATTTTCAGCTTTATCTTTGCATTCCTGATCATTATTTCCATCCTCTCTTGGCAAAATACGATTCCATGGGCTGTTTCCATACCCGTGTCTGGAGTTTTGGCCCTCCTGGTGTCAATTTTCTTCACGGTCTCGGTGACCTTCCGCTGTGTGGTCGTCCTCTCAATTCCCCAATTTACAACTCAACAGGGCAGATTTGTGCTCCTGTTTGTGATCAGTGCTCTGCTCCTCGGGGGACCCCTTGTGAGTCTGGCCTATAATACGAACCAGGCTGCGTACAGCCTCTCCTGTATGGCCAACATGACAGCGAAGCAGGGAAGGGCTCTGACAGAGTCCTACCGAAAAGCCTACGTTGAGATGACTGAGTCCTTCAATCGGACAGTGACTAAGCTCAAGAAGGCCAAGGCATCAGTTGAGGAAAAAGTACTGCGTCAAATTGAGAAGCTTCACGGGCAGCTTGAGTCCCTCCGAAAGTCAATTCTTACTGAACTCGAGAACTGTGATTCAGTTATGGATCTGGCCAGGGAAGACTGTATGGTTCGATCCTCGGCAGCCTATGAAAACTGCTTGGACGTCACGAGCGGACTCAAGCTGGACTTCCTCTGTGAGCTTGTCAAGATTGCTCCGGGCATTTGCGACAAAGGGCTGAAAAACCTCTGCCTCCCTGTCAAGGGGATCACAATACTGGTTCGGGAAATAAGCAAAGTTGTAAAAGAGCTGGAAGATTCCTTTCGGTTCAAAGTGAACTATGAGAATAATCTTGGGCACCATGTGAATTCCTCTGCCAATGACACTGTGATACAGGAAAGTATTAAGGTTCTGTACAAGGACACATACGAAATCATGCTCTCCTTCGTGCTTACAATCAAGTACCTGTTCCTTGCCTCAATATTCCTCGTCCCGTTCAAGTCTTGGCTCTATCTGCGGCGGGTCTTGAGCCTTAATCGACGTGGCCTTTCCTTTTTTGATCGATTCCCAGTCTTCAATGAGCGGCAGAGACAGCGGGAGTTTTTGCTTCAAATCTTAATGCTGCTCCTTCATTTCATGCTCACTATGGCCGTCTTTACCTTTGACTTCATTCTGTACTGGATTGAGTCTGCAGTGGAGGAGGGCGGAAGCATCACGTTCTCCACGGAGAGCGAGATCGGATTCAACCTTGACCTAAAGCTCGGGGGTGGACTCCTCTGGAACCCTTTCTGGGACGAAGATCAGCTCTTCGACAGCCTAGGCGTGGAAATGAGAGGGAAGCACAAGTTCTTCACCTCAACCATTCAGTGCTTGCCTAGCCCAATGTCCCCAAGTGGGATTGGATTCATCGGGCCAATTCTAGTCTTATACATCATGACGATCCTCTTTCTGATCACCGGGAACAAGCTTCTGAAGCTTCGAGGAGACATCATTGCTTATTTCTTCCCAGCGGAAGTCTACAATCTGGCAAACCAACCTTCGTTAATTCCGTTCTAAGCGTAGGGTAGGTACTACTGTGTTGATACTGGTGGATCGTTATCGTTATTCAGTTATAGTCTGCATCATCGTGCTGTGGAATGTTCGTAATGTTCGTCTTGTGCCATTATCATGATACACTATTGTACAGAAATCGGTTAATACTGTGCATAGTTAGATATTCCTTATTGTTATTACTACCTACTCAAATATGTTCATTACTTTCACTTTTAGGTATGCCAAACCTTGTTTTGCTGTCAAATTAATTAATCTGGCAATAACGTCTTGAAGCGAATGAAGTTTAAATGAATGTAGATTAGATTGACGTATCATAGTAGGTCGGAGGTCACATGAGATTAGGGACTTGGGACGTGATGGTCAACGTATGTAACTAAAAAGACTGTGACTAAGACTGCATATTTTCGTCTTTCACAATATATGTATGTAAGGTACATACTATCGGATTTCAAATCGAGATTTGTTGAATTATATTATGCAGTAAAGCTCTAAAATCTAATACCTATATTTGTTCTTAACCGATGATCGTCTTCGGCAGGAATTATTGGATAGTGTT
Source organism: Hypogastrura burkilli (assembly GCA_034696285.1). Taxonomy (NCBI): domain Eukaryota; kingdom Metazoa; phylum Arthropoda; class Collembola; order Poduromorpha; family Hypogastruridae; genus Hypogastrura; species Hypogastrura burkilli. The sequence continues at coordinate 5,565 of JAQFZY010000134.1, read as the reverse complement.
ATACTAAATATAAAGCTCTAATATATAAATGCAGTTTACAAATTGCAGGAGTGCATAGGCATTGGCAGAATCCATTGTTGTTTTCATATTTTATTCTGTTCATTCGCGATTTCTTCATTATCCAGTTTATTTATATTTTCACCCGAAAATATGGAGTTTTACGTAAGATATGCTATAATCTGTAGGTAATGCATAGTAGGACACCAGTAAAATATTTAATGTCGGTACCCAAAAATTTAAGGAGCAATAACCTCGCTATACTACCACCAGCTCTAAATCTTAGCTACCTAGTTCTCTAGGCAGCGGAGGCGTAGTACAAAAGCAAGGGATACTATCGATATACGATATACAGCGTAGTAGATACTTGGCAGTATTTTTCTCAAATCAATAAGTGGAGTAGTATTGTACAGGTAGAGTGTAATTATAAGCAGCACAATTAATGGAGGGCAAAACATTTTAGAAGTTTAGTGTTTCTTAAATAATCGCTGAATATGTTATGTCCTGGCAGACTTTATGCCCAAAGAATAATAGGTGCAGCTGTTTATTTTAGCTTATGTACCGAATCTATTACACCACATTTTAAAAATACTTGGACAGTAGATAAAGCTACCCAGGGAATATGCAAGTTCTGATCGGATTTACGATTAACCAAGCGCAATTTTTTAAAAACTCACTGTGACTTCCTTACGGCTATGATTTGCATATTACCCGGGCAGTTTACAAATTGTTCAACTATAGAACCCAAAACGTAGCATAAGTCCCGCCGGCCCTCTGTCCCTAGTACTTCCACTTGTACGTCCCCCCAGTGGGCATCAAGTATCCACCAAGCATTGGTGTTCCCGGATAATGCCTCGGGATGTAGTAGTGATAGAACTTGCTGGTCCGGTCCACGTTGGTTGGGCGCGTGTCATAGAGCGGCCTGTAGAAGTCGCTCCGCGGCGCCGGGTTGCTGTAGTACGATGGGGACTCCCCCCTTGGGACCGGATTGTAGGCCGGTGACGGTGACGGCCTCTTGAAGAACGTGTCCTCTACGGGATATGATGGTACGGGCCGGCGGGTCCAGTACGAAGACGGCCTGTCGTAGCCGTAGCCGAGCGGCACGGAGGCCGGCGTCTGTGACACGGCCCGAGCACTCACTCCCCGCCCCTGACCGCCCCATCCGAACTTCCCAAAGACAAAGTCCGGGAACCTCCGCGGGGAGTAGGCGTCCAGGAGAGCCGCCGTTGTGGCCGTGTACGGGCTGTACCAGAACTTGCTGGGCCGGGTCCAGCTCTCCGCCGTCGGCGTGATCGTGATCTTGTAGTTCCCGAGTGAGAAGAGGTCAGAGTCCTCTCGGAGGGCCTCCTTGGTCAGCTCCTTGATGTCCTCGAGCCGGCTCTTCTTGGCACTCTCGTAGGTGTTGTAGAAGGAGCGGGGCGGGACCGAGGACTCCCGTACGATGTCACGGGCCTCAGATATGGCCCGGCGGGAGAAGCTCTGGCTCGATGAGCTCTGGTTCACGTAGCTGGAGCTCCCGTAGTTCTCGGCCTCAAGGTCGTCGTAGTGCTTGAGGGAGGCGGGCACGGCGGAAGTGGCCCGCGTGCTTCGGTTTGGGGTCGGTGCTCTCCAGCGGAACTCGTAGTCTTCCATCTTGTTGGCTGACGTCGGGGTTGGAGGATTTATGGGTGGCAAGAGTCGTCTGAAATGACGAAATACGGAATCATGAGCTTCTGTCGCGTTAAGGCATGGAATATTAGGCCGGAATCATATTGTTAAACTCTAAGTTGGCTTGCTTCCATGTTTGGTTATGGGATGAAGTTTGTATTTTTTGGGCAGCATTAAATAAAAGCTTTAAGTTAAATGCACAGAAGACACCGTGATTTGAGTGTTTTATATTCAAAGAAAGATTCTGAGCCTCCGACGGAAGGCCGGAATTAACGTTCTTAGACACCGCCGAAACTCAACGCCATACGTGTTCCACGTGCGATGAACGGAAGTTAACTAATCATCACATCATCAGGGCAGTACGTTATAAGTTCGCGTTCATTTTCTAGACACATGACACACTTCAGCGTCAGTTGTCATACAATGAATTAAAACAGCGCACTAATACACTTACAGTGCGATATGATACAATTCAGAGTAATCATCACCAGGGTCAGGGTATCCTGTTAAATGTATTGTTTAGTCATTTGGGAAGTAGGGAATTAGATATGCGCTATATAAATATATAATCTACAATTATCAATGGTATATTTAAGTGTTTAAGATATCTGCAACCATTGTTTATGGGTGGCAAAACCCTAATCGCATGATCGGTATCGGTGTATACTATATATTTAATGGTTAACTTGTTCAGAATTAGTTTGATGCTGTATAGGTGGGTAGTCGTTTGTGGTATGGGCCGAATTTCTGACTTCTATTTGTAGTAGCTTAAAAATGCTACTGAACCTTGCAACAATGTCTGTTGGTCACAAAGCTAATCTTAGGTTAGCTGAGGTTGAGGCTAGAGTTGTGCCACTAACTACTGCACTGTTTTGACCCACTGAATGCCATATTATGCTATACACCCGCATACTCATAAACGAACGTTTATTGGGTAGTCAGCTTCTTTATAGTTATTATCAATATTTTTAATTGCGTGTAATTCTTTTTAAAAGGCTGGCATTTAAACTATCACCAATTAATTCGAAATCTCTCACCAATTAAAGTAGATTTCCTCACCAATCACAGCAAAGTACTCCCCAATCATTTGAAACTTATTATGAGGAAAAGATTGTTTATTTTACAATAATTAACGGAATTAAAAGTCTGTCATTTGAAATATTTCAAAACCTTGATCAGGAAATCTGCGTAATTGGTGAGATATTTCGAATAATTTGGGGATCGTTTAAATACTCCTATTTTTAAAATGAGTAATTTAAGCGCCGTTACTGCAAATTATAAATCAGTTGGAACACTGCACTTAAATGGGTAGGAGTGAGTGTGGTTTTTGAGTAAGTTATCTTAATATTGAATACTTAAGAAACTCCGAATTTTTGTGCTTACCAAGAAGAACACAACTCGTAGCGACTCCTCCAGTATCCGGCAGCTCAAGACTGAGCAGATAATGGGAACTGGGAAACTGGCCGGGGCCGTATATGAATGAAGGTTAATAGGACGCTCCCAAAGTCCCGAATTAGACCCTCCGCCCATCTCCCTTTCGGTCTCCACTGCAGGCCAAGTCAGAAGGCTTAAAATAGAATGCCGAATCTTGTTAGGAAGGCTGGGAAGATCCCCAAATTCCGGGTGCCAGGGAAGAGGAAATCTTGATCACTTTCATTTAGCGCCGGGTAGCCCGTGGCCCGAATTTAGAACCACCTACTCCCGTTCTAAGCCAAGGTTTACGAGAGATTTATGAGAGAATTAGGAGTTGATTGGGGGAAGAATCAGCTGCAAGGCTCATAATTTGATAGTATGGGTTATTTCCTGGTGCAGGGAAGCCAAGAGGACCAAAGGACACGCTACAATTGGCCCATTATCACACTTGCATCTCTAGAACTGGGTGAAGGGAAGGCTAGAGCCGGAGTACAACCAGAACATGCTATCTTAGAAGACCAGCCCGATCCAGATCTTCCGTTTAAAAATAGACAAGAGGGCGGATCCGAGTCCAAGGATCCGTGTCGGATCCGAATGAATAGGCCACGTATTCCTGCTTTGTCGGACTTAAAAAGATTGACGTCCGTGATCAGGCTATAATCGCTATAGCTACTATATTTGATGTGATCTTGAATCTTATATAGATAGGATCAGGTTCCGGTTTTAATTTAATCAAATAGTACAATATGTAAAACATATAGATACTGATAAAAACAGTAACACATCGGGAATCAGAGCTGGCATATACCGTTGTTGCGTCAATTATGTGAATTTGAGCGTACCATCAACAATCATTGCATTATCGATTTCAGCACACAGCTAACAGCTACACATAATATCACTTACAGCAGGTACATCGCCTTGTAGTACTTTTCTAACCCAATAAAATAGGCTGTGGAGTAGATGCACTAGGGAGAAATATAATTCATGATTCATAGACCGAATAAAAAGTAGGTATCTGCTGATTTGTTTGCTTGATATTGGTACTAATGTATTATGTACAACACAAATGCTATTTATTGGACTAAATAGAGCAGTATACAATGTATTGAAAAACATTTAGAAAAATTATTAGTTTATTGCGAATTGATTTTTTGAAAAGTTGATCGCTAATTATTGTAATTAGGCCTAGAGTGTATGTAGCATTTGCATTTGTGTAAATGAGTATAAACATTTTCCCGGCTTGAGAATTATATTTCTTCCGTGAATATCTACATTCCGTTGGATTGTACTATTTTTGACCGAGGGAAAGTTCTATTTGTATTTTCAGTGGATCGAAAATGTTACCCAATATTACTCAGCGTCAGAAGCTACATATGTAAGTACATGTATTACGTTTCGAGAATTTTTTAGTTGTTTGAAATTACTACTATCTCGTTTAGAGAATGATCTTCACATAAATGACATGGACTTGGAGTTGGCGAGCTTAAATTCTAAACTCATTTTTCACTTCCTTATACAAGCACTGCTTCTTTCCTTCAGTTGTATATTTAGTACGTATACGTATCATATACAGTACGGAAAGCCAAGAACTATATCAGGCCTGTAATTGCGAATAAGGTCCAAGTTCTGGTTTTCTTTTAAAAATATATACATACATACTACACATATGTCTGGAGCTGAAGCAACCTTCTCGAGCTTGTAGTGTTAACGTTTGTACATAGGATATTTAGAGTGTTGGAGGTTCCAGATGGTATAGAAGTTATTCATCAGCTTGTCATCACTCAGCACGTCAGGCGGCATGACACGTCAAGGCAAGTGTGTGAAATTAGAATTTAGCAGCGTCGGGCCTACAGTTAAAAAAAAAAGGTAGGAAAGACCGTTAAAAATCAGTGCCGTGGTGGTTGCCAATAATTGACAATGCCTGCTAACTGATACGATAGTGCACGTGGGCATAAACATCAACGTTAAATGCATTTATATCCATCATCTCTAAGGATAGATAAGCTAATAATGGGTAGCATCCATTTACACCTCTGACCTTATTCGGATATGCCATGCCCAACCTTCGTACATGTTTTGGCCTGGCCTTCGTCAAGACGATTCGTAAAGACAGGTTGCATTAAAATATAAGTTTTCAAAATTATAAGCTTTTTCAAATAAAAATATTCATAATATTTATATTCTTTGCATTAAAAAGTAATTTGGCTTGTCACTTGTCACTGTAAACTGTAATTGTGATTTGTGAACAGTATTACAAATTGCACTTGTGAACCCATTATTGGTGTTATTAGCACGAAGATAGCGTCTTTCTGCGTTAGCACAATTGTCGAGTGCACTCTCTATCGGCACTCTTATACCTGTCATCTTTTAGTTTGAAAGCTGGGAGCGGGAATTCCGAAATATTATTTTCATTATGCTTTCAAATTAGGCAGTGTAAAGTTAGCACACAGCACACAAATTGTGTGCTATAAATGGTAAGTGAGCACACAATTGTGTGCCAGATTA